>JAXCGZ010009567.1:0-2500 GCA_037179515.1 Halocaridina rubra
CGTCTCCATCTATTTCTGTTCTGCGCTTCAGTTTCATCAATACCCTTCCATTGCAAGTCTTCTCCTATACAATCACGCCATCTTTTTCTTGGTCTTCCTCTCCTCATTCTACCTCGAACTTCCATCTCCATCGTATGTCTTCCAACATGATGTTCGTCCCGACGTAACAGGTGTCCATACCATCTAAGCCTTCCCTCCTGTATTTTCTTTGATAATCAAACTACCTTTGTCGATCCTCTTATATTCTCATTCCTAATTCCATCCTTCCTTGTTACTCCAGACATCCATCTCAACATTCTCATCTCCTTTGCATTCATACCCTTCTCCTCTCTCTTCCTCATACTTGCTGTTTCTGTTCCATATAACATAGCTGGTCTTACAACGGTCCTATGAAACTTTTCCTTCAATCTCAGTGGTACCTTCTTGTAACAGAGAACACCAGATGCAGACCTCCAATTATTCCATCCTGTCTGAATGCGATGTCTCACTTCTTGATCCATGCTTCCACTAGCCTCTACTATGGACCCCAAGTACTTGAACTTCTGTTGTCTCTTTATTTCTTCCCCATCCATTCTCATACTATGTCCACCATCCTCAGCAATGTTGGCACACATATATTCGATCTTTGACCTGCTTATCCTCATTCCTCTCTCCTCAAGTGCTGCTCTCCATTCCTCCAACTTCTCTCACATCTTTGGTCATTATATCCATCATCACATTAAAGTTGAATGGAATAAGTGCCGACCCTTGGTGTAATCCAACTCCTACCTCAAATCCATCTGTCACTCCAACACTGCTTCTCACTCTGGTATACACATTCCTATACATCTCCTGAATAATTCTAACATGCTTTTCCGGTACCATCTTCCCCCTCAAACATCTCCATATTTCCTGTCTAGGCACTATGTCATAGACCTTTTCAAGGTCCATGAAAACCAGGTGCAAGTCTCGTTGTTTTCTCTGAATTTCTCCATCAGCTGCCTCATACAAAATATTCCATCTGTTGTGCCGCTTTCCTCCATAAATCCCAGCTGTTGTTTCCCTATCCTCACTTCTTCTCTTAGCCTGCCATCTATCATTCTCTCCGGTATCTTAAGAGTGTGAAACATTAGCTTTTTGCCTCTATAATTGCTGCATTCTTGAACATCACCTTTACCTTTAAATATAGGTATTAATATACTTTCCCGCCACTCTTCTGGTATCTTCTCCTATTCAGAGATTTTTGCCATAAGCTCATACAAGATGTCTACCCCTTCCACTCCTAAGTCTTTCCAAACTTCAACATTAATAAAGTCAGGTCCTGTTGCCTTCCCATTCCACATTTCTTTAAGGCACGCAACACCTCTTCCCTAGAGAACCCCATTACCATTCCCATGTTTACTTGTCCATCCTCTCTAATAAGTATTTTTTTTTTTCATTTAGCAGTTGCTCAAAATACTCCTTCCATCGTTTCAGGATGTCTTCTTCCTTCTTTAGGACCGTACCATTTCAATCTTTAATTTGCTTAATATGGGTGATGTCCTTCGTTCTTTTATTTCTTACCTTTGACAATTTGAGCATCTTGCTTAAACCTTCCCAACTTTCCAGTTCATGATAAACCTCATCATATGCCCTTGCCTTAGTTTGAGCTACTACCTTTTTTTACTTCTTTATTTCTCTCCTTTAATATATCTTTCCCCGATCCCATGTCCTCCGTGCACCCGCTGAATTTGATCATTTCCATTTCCAACGTGCCCGTTAAATTCTGCACCCACTATAATCCTCTCATTCTCTTCCAGTTCCTGCATTATCTCACATATTTCGTTCCCAAAACAGCTCTTTTCCTCCTCTGTACACCCCACATGTGGTGCATAAGCACTAATGATGTTCATTGTCTCCCCTCCATAACATATCTTCACACTCATATTGCGGTCATTCTTCCTATTCACTTCCGTCACTGCATTCTTCATTTCCTCAGACAGCACTATACCAACTCCATTCCTACCCTGTGCATTTGCTCCACTATAGAATAGCTTGTAACCATCACCCAGCTCTTTCGCTTTATTCCCCTTCCATCGAGTTTCCTGCACACATAAGATATCCACTTTCTTTATCCTCATTAAAGCCAACTTTCTTCCTCGTCCTGTCATCGACCCGATATTGACATGGCCTACCCTGATTCCATTTAGAGCTCGCTTCTTTAGCTGCACCAGCTCATGGTGCAGTAGCCCTTGCCTTGTCACAGACTTAGGGCGATGTATCTGTGCGTCGCTTCCGGAGTACGCCCTAGCACTATTCTCATCTATATTACGACTCATTTCATTGGTTCTGGCATGAGTTTTTACAGTCGGATGCCCTTCCTGACACCAACCCTCTCTATTTATCCTGGCCTGGGACCGGCACTCATAGAGGCCGGCTTGCCCTCCAGGCGGCTAGATATATATATATATATATATATATATATATATATATATATATATATATATATATATATATATATATATATATATATATATATATA
>JAXCGZ010009567.1:15000-42500 GCA_037179515.1 Halocaridina rubra
GCGTCAACAACTCCAATAGCTTTCTATCAGCATCATATACGTCAATTCTATAGAAAATGCATATTTCAGCCCAAATCCTATTTAAGTTATATCTGTAGGTTCAACATCCAAACTTCTTCAAATTTATATATAGATTTACGTAGCCCCCAACCTTTAACATAGGATACAGATACAGCAGCTTTCTTCACTCCCTTGTAGTTAAGTCTATAGTAATAGTAGAATTTAATCCTTTATCCCTGTAGATATCATATTCCCTACCCCTCCTCATGCATTACATCTATAGATGCAGAAGTTTAGCGCCTATTCGACATTTAACAAATAGAGTAACTTTCTCCCAATCCTACCTGCCTTAAATCTAAAGAAATACTAGTTTTAACTCCTCCGTAATGCATCCCAACATGAAACTACTAATAGATTGCCCCTAAGTTTACATCCTTTGATCTTTTGCTACCCTAGTCCTCAGCTTTTGCAACTAAAAGAGATAGAACCCACTCATGTCTTACATCAAAAAAGATAGTAGAGCTTACTCTCGTATTATTGATCTGTAGTGTGTATTATTTTCTTGAGAATTTCAGAACCAGATCTTATGTGTAATTTTGTTTCTTTATGGATATATTTGTTTAACTTTCTATTCTAATATAAGAAAAAATAAGAAAAAATCAAAACAATATATAGTGTACCAAAGTATATAAGATTATGGAAATTATGTACTGAATATATATATATATATATATATATATATATATATATATATATATATATATATATATATTATATATATATATATATATATATATATATATATATATATATATATATATATTATAAAGAGTCGAGTCAGCAGATATTTAATTATATTAACTCCATTTACAATCGAAGCAATCTTAAGTACCTGCTCTAGATAAAATATGAGTGTAGATTTATGTGAAAAGCTGCGAGTATTTCTTTAATGCCCTTTAGAGGGCTTTTTACTTAAAACTAGAAAAAAACATGCAAAGTCAGGGTGAAACGGAAATCAAGAAATAAACCTAACAAAAACTGTAAGTAAGTATTTTATAAGTTATTCTTGATTTAAATACTATGCTCACCTAAATGAAATTTAACAAAAAGAAAAAAACATGAAATCATACAGCATTAGGAAACGAAACGAAATATCTCTCCATTTCCATAAAGCCTTTTGGCACCATTACATGCATGCTCTTTGCCCATAATGCAGCAGCTAAACAGGATTTCGCAAAGGACTATTAACAAAGCTACTCATTAGCAAACTATTAATGAACCTGTCAATTTGTTTTCTTTTTGTAAATTGTCTATATGAAGATAATTGCGGCCGCGTAATACGAGAGCAGCAATGGCACAATGTATTAAAGGGACCACAAAATTAATCACGTCATTAAACAGGATTTTCTAATGTTGAAAACCACAGCTCAATTCTAGTGCAAAGCTGTGCAAAATGTATATATATCATACTGTGTTAAACTTTGCTTGGAATGCCGATCGTCAACCTCTGCAAAATAAAGAAAGGTACCTCTTAATCACATATTACATCCTAATTACTCAAGGTTCGTTCCAGTAGATTACCATTTGAGATGATACAACCGAAACCTATTCTGGATAAGTCATGACACTCAGATAATAAAGTCCAAAGCTGGGGGGAGAGAAAGAGTGAACAAACTGAATATTTTTGTTTCTATTCTAGAGAGAAATTATAAGGTAACTGATGGCACCAACATGTGCCAGAATATATGCGTATCATATTACGCTAATTTTCACTTGGAATGCCAATCACAAAAATGTTAATAATAATGGGAGGTAACAGCTGATTAATAAATCCTAATTACTCAAGGTACGTTCCAACATATTATTCATTTCAATTGATAATTCCGAGAATGTACTAATCAAAACACTAAAGATCAGTTGATGGGGGCCAAAGCAGAAGGGACGAGAAATAATGGGAAAATAAATACGCAAGAAACCAACGCCAATCTGAAGAACAATTATAAAAAGAACTTAACAGCCAACTATATTTAGCGGAAAGTAGGAGAAGAGAACGAAAGAAAGAAGAAAAGAGCGCAGAAAGAAAAGAAAAAATAAATAAATTTTCGGATGGTATCACATCATTTGCATTTTAATTAAGTTGGAAAAGTAATATTGAAGTCAAAATTGTTTGTCACATTTGATAACAGTCCGCCGGTTAAAGAAGAGTATAAGAGCGTACACCATCTGCTATTCCCATCGTTAATTTTAACGGTTAACTTTTTAGATTAATTTTCGAACTTCCCAAATACTTTATCGAACGGTAATGATGTCCATTACAGTACTATTAGCATGGTTAACAGCCACCCAGACTAAGCTAAGATTCCCTACCTCCCCACCCCCATCCCCCTATCAACTCTTCTCGCAATTAACACTGACTGACGTAAAGACAAGGTTATTTCTCTCTCTCTCTCTCTCTCTCTCCTCTCTCTCTCTCTCTCTCTCTCTCTCTCTCTCTCTCTCTCTCTCTCTCTCTCTCTCTCTCTCTCTCTCTCTCTCTCTTCCGTTCTCATTAATTAGTCAGAAATTATGGTTTATAACAACTGCCAATAAAGATTTAAGACATTATACGATAAAGTACTAGATATATTATATACTCGAATGTTCAATGCCACAGCTCAACGGAACATCGCGGCTTCTCTTGGTCTGAGCCATTTGAAGATAAGAATGTAAAGGACACCCGTACTTCTTGTAATTACCTAATTGTGTTTACGGGAAAGAGCCCAAAGCTCGTATCTTCCCGCCTCCTGATCGGTTCCATTTTGTACTTAGTGATACTTATCATACCTGTCCTTAAAACTATTGATTGAGATAACATTAACTACCTCCTCGCTTAGCGAATTCCAATTATCAACTACTCTTACAGTTGTGTGTGTGTGTGTGTGTATGTGTGTGTGTGTGTGTGAGAGAGAGAGAGAGAGAGAGAGAGAGAGAGGAGAGAGAGAGAGAGAGAGAGAGAGAGAGAGAGAGAGAGAGATAATATAAAATGGAAGTAAGAATAACTGATAGAGTAACCCTACTTATAGCTTAAGCTCGATGAGAATAATTTCAAGCAAAATGAAAAAAAAAAATGTGATCATGAAACTGCCTATAGCCTCTCTATTCTTTTTTTTCACTTATAGCATTGGATATGGAATTTTAACCTCGCCAGGGTAAAACTTTATTCCCAAACCTTTTCTCAACTGCGGCCTAATGTAAATTTTTCAAATCACTCTCCGTTGAGGCCTAACCTAACCTTCCCAATCCATTCCAAACCTAATCTTTCTTAACCTTCTTATTAATAAAGGTTTCATGCATTTTCCTCTGGTATTCCAAAGCGAATTACAATCATATTCGATGCTTCTGTTCTGGTTCATATAATTATTTAGTACTGCAAAAAGTGAGATGATTATGAAACAACGCTAATGTTCGCGAAAATGGGAATTATATTATTTTAGAGCCCTGGCGTTGCAAGTTCCCGTAACATCCTACGTTTTAGCGTTGCTTTGCCAAGTAAACTTTAGAGTAAGAATTTTTCAATAGTTCCAGTTTACGTTTATTCTAAGTATATATATATATATATATATATATATATATATATATATATATATATATATATATATATATATATATATATATATATATATATATATATATATATATATATATATATATATATATATATATATATATATAATAAAACCAGAACAAAACCCATTTCTGTTTTATAGTACAATGCCATTCTCTACAGGTTAGAGTTGAGAAATTAAGGCAAAGGTGTTAAGAGGGGCATCCAACATTAATTCTCCAGCTCCATTCGTCAAATGGATCATTACACCTTAGTTGATAATATGAAGATAAGACTGCAGGAGAGTTGGGAGTTTGTTATTTCTGACTGTAATATCTCAGTAAGTTTCAACGTAAACCTACACCCATGACAAAAATAATGCCAGTATTACATTCAATATACACATCCATTTTAGTTACCATCTTAAAGTCTTCCCATTTTTATCGTTTCTTCCGCTCTGTTTTCTAAGTGAGAAACACTTCTGCACTGAGATCTCTCTTCCTCTCTCACTCTTCTTTAAAATTTTAGCGATCCATCTTTTCTCACTTCTTCTTCCTCCCATTCTTCTATTCCTTTTCTTTTTTGTCTTCTTTTCCCTGCCTCCATCTCTTCCTCCGCCTCCTTCTCGACGCCACTCTGCTCCTCATACACGGACGTTAATTACTTTTTGCAACTTATCATGGTTATAGGACTTTTAATTACACGGACTGACTTTTTATTCTGATTCCCCATATGCCTCCCTAAGAATCGGCATAAAATTTAGGTAACCAAGCGTACTCCCTCATCCCCCAGCCAGCCTTCACCCTCCCCCAAACATCCACCATTCTTTTACCATCCCCCTCCCAACGCGTTTTTCCCTCCCAGACTTTCCGAATGCTTACGAGAAGAAGAAGAAGAAGAAGAAGAAGAAGAAGAAGAAGAAGAAGAAGAAGAAGAGTCTCAAAATCTTGAGTGCTGAAGAAAGAGAGGGGAAGGATGTGTTTCAAATGCTGCAGAAATAAAGATAGCAAGAAGGCAGGAAGAATGCTCGCCATTCATTTCATTACCCACAGGCAAAGTTGAGGAAGCTGAACGTACAAAAGATTGAGTAGATGTTCAAAAATATATATTCATTCTATGTTTTACCTAGAATACAATTTGTGTGTGTGTGTGTGTGTGTGTGTGTATGTGTGTGTGTGTGTGTGTGTGTGTGTGTGTGTGTGTGTGTGTGTGTGTGTGTGTGTGTGTGTGTGTGTGTGTGTGTGTGTGTGTGTGTGTGTGTGTGTGTGTGTGTGTGTGTGTAATAAAGAAAGAAAGAGAGAGAGAGAGAGAGAGAGAGAGAGAGAGAGATGCTGAGGCTAAATGATATGTATCTATATTGAGAGAGAGAGAGAGAGATTATTATTTATTTTATTAATTTATTGCGCCAAGGCGTCAGACATTACATGAGTTCATACAAATAATGCTTCAAATGGATATAAAATCAAGAATTGAACATGGTTTACAGGGAGGTGTACATATTGATAAAACATTGCTGCATACTAACACACAACTCACAGAATGGCAGCACAGAGTACATTATATGCAAAAGTAAAGCTCAGAGAAACGCAGAATGCACAAACAGAATTATATAGCAACATACAGAAAATATATGTATAATTCAATATAATTAATGGCCACCAAAGTGAGGAAAACGAGCAAGAATAACATCAAGGTTGTCATCATTAAGTAAAAATGAGCAGATCTGTATTAAGTTCTGACTTCGTGGTAAAACATCTCTCACTGCGGGGCACTGAAGACAATAGTGGTCAAGAGTGTTAGCATTAGTTCGGTCGCATAATGTACAGGAGGTGTACTGTGGCATATCTAGAGTCTGGGAGACCTGCCATAAAGGCCGATACCCCATTCTGAGCCGAGCACTAACTACATTGTTTTTCCGCACCATTAACCCGCGTCTGCGATACTTGTAGCGACTGTGAAGGAAGTGATCATGGTGCTGTATGGACACACTGTTGGCCCTCTCCGTGTCCCTGCGCTGGACCGTCATGGCAAACCCAGCTGAGTAGATGATGTTACGTAGGCATCGGAGGGAGGGCTCAGCGTCCACAGCATGCCCATCCAGCATACAGGCCGCCTTGGCAAGACGATCCGCTGTGTCGTTGCCAGTCAGCCCAATGTGGGATGGAGTCCACACAAATGACACAACAAGAGAAGCATCCCGAGCGGCTGCGAGGCGACATAGTATATTTCCCACAGCACGGCCACAGATAGGTCTTGGCGAGGATAGGGCTTGTAGGGCCGATTGGGAGTCACAAATTATTACTCCATTCACTCGTTGTCGAACAAGGAGAGTCACGGCATCCAAGATGGCATTCAGTTCACAGTAGGTGGAGCTCGACGAGGTGGGTAGTCTACGGCCAATCCATGAATCAGCCGGCACAGGCGGCTCCATGGTGGGGGAAAACACAGCACATGCCGCCCTCCCATCTGCTTGCACAGAACCATCAACATAGACGTGGTGTGCTGCAGGGACAGACGTGGATACATCAGCGATAGTCTCCAGAGCTAACTGTCTCTGCAAGGGGGGATAGACATCCTTCGAGGTCGGTGTATATGTGACAGCGGGGAGGGGGACACGCCAGGGTGGTAAATCTGGGACAGCCGCCTGCACTGACAGGTCGATGTCAAGGCCACGGAGAATGTCACTCACCACCCTGATAAGGTTATGACCTCCTGCTCGAAGTGGGAGCCTGGGTGCGTCTGGATCAAGGGACGTCCTCATGACAGCAGAGAAGTACGGAGCAAGAAAGGGGTAGTGAAGACACTTAACAGTAAAATAGGACACATTGGCATAAATCCTCTCCACAAGAGGGGGTAAGTTGAGCTCCAACTGCATACTCACAATACGGGTAGAGAGAGAACATCCCAAGATAAATCTCATGACTCGATTCTGGAACTTTTCAAGTGGCTCGAGAGCTGGTTTAGGAAGTTGACATAAGGCAGGAGACAGATAGTCAACCACTGACCGAAGTAGTAGGATGTAGAGGGTCCTCGCCACTGGGATGGAGACTCCTGCAGCATTGTTGGCAAGCCACTTGATAGGTGCAAAGCGGGGCTCCAGACGGTCAAGAAGGCTCTTCACAAAGGGATGAATTCGTTGACGAGCAGGTATAGCTGGGGTGATCCGGACAGGTGCACCTAAATACGTGTACTGTGTGCAGTGAGGGATGACATTACCACCCATGGCGAATGCGGGCAGTGCTCTGCAGTTGCGTGAAGTAAAAATCCTGCTTTTTTCTGGGGAGATAATAAGGCCACAGGAGGTAGCAGACACGTAAAAGTCATGGAGCATGTGCTGAAGGTCGTGAGTTGAGGTCGTGTGGATGCATATGTCGTCCGCATAGCAGGTAACTGTAGTACCGGGGATGACAGGAAGGAGGGAGAGTAGACGATGCATAAGGATATTGAATAGAAAAGGACTTAGCACACCCCCCTGAGGAGTACCCAGTTCAAACCGTTCATAGGAGCTATATGACCCTTTAAAAAGGACGCTTGATGTTCTGTTGCAGAGATATCCCCGTATCCATTTCAGTATGTTCCCCCGAACTCCAAAGTCCACCAGCTGGTCAAGAATAATTTCCTTGTTGGCTATATCGAAGGCAGATTTGAGGTCCAGGAAGGCGACCACACTGGTGGGAGAAAGACGGGTGTAGAGTTCAGCGAGGCAGTGATGTGTGCTCCGTTGTGGGAGGAAACCATAAAGACTGGGGGAGAGTTTATCCTGTAGACGGTGCATGAGCCGGGCAAGAAGGATGCGTTCAAACACTTTGCTGAAGCAGGAGGTGAGGGAGATAGGCCTAAATTTGTCGGTTCCAGGTTTTGGTAGAGGAATAATAGTGCTTCTGGTCCAGGCAGAGGGCACATGCCCCAAGCAAAAGCAAAGATTGAAGAGGCGCAGTAGGGGGTTACCAGGAACTTTCTGAAGAAGACGGAGAACTTGATATGTAAGACCATCCTCCCCAGGGGCAGTAGCCTTAATCCTAGCAAGAGCACGTCGTAGTTCATCCTCTGTGAATGGGATGTCATCCTCTTCATCCGTCTGTAGTAATGCACCCATTAGGCGGAGGTTACGAACACTGCGGTGGGTGGAGAGTGCCTCTTGAACGTTCCCGGGAAGGTTGCAAGTTTGTGACTGTGCTGACCAGGTAGTAATGAGGTCCTGAGCGTACTCAAGTGGACTGTGGTGTAGAGCACAGGTGGGTTTCTTCTTGACAGCCTTCCTTATAAGATGCCACATAGTCCCAGCGCTAGTCTGATGGTTAATACTATCCGTAAATTTCTGCCAATACTCCGTGTGCACACACTTCTGCAGGGCAACTAGATCATCCCTCGCCAACTGATATTGGTGCAGGTGGTCAGGGGTGGGCTGTCTTTGAAAGGAGAGTCCAGCATCCACAGCTGTCCTTTCCGCCTGGGCAATACGCTGATCCAAAGTCCAGGAATGGGCCTCAGGGCGGCGTGGAACGTGTGGTCTGAGAACATAATGCGTGTAGAAGTCATGTGTAGAATCCACCAGTGAGTTGCATAAGCTGTCTGGAGAAAGGAGATCAAAGGTGGGAAGGAGGTGAGAGATAAAGGAAATATAAGTGGGACAGTATTTGGGAGGGATAGAGATGCGGGTGCGGTGATGGGAGAGGGTAGCTGGAGTCTGAAGTATGGAGTATTTCAGGCTAAGGGCAACATGGTCAGAAAAGAGAGAAGGGATAGAAGAGCAGGAGACATTAGGTTCCACAAGGCCAGCTGTGAGAATGTGATCTACAGTACCCCCACGAGCGTGTGTGGCACCACCAGTATCCCAGCGGGTGAGGCGGTAGCGGCGGATGTAGTCGAGCAGAGGCTTGCCACCGCGATTGGGAGTGAGAGATGAGTCACCAAGGGCGGGGTGTCTGGCGTTAAAATCCCCCATATAGATCATTCCACTGTCTGTAGGTATTGGAAGGGCTGGTAGATTAATCACACCTGGGGCAGAGTAGACATTGCACAATCGAAGAGTACCATTCCCGACAGTGATTTCAAAGAGCTGAAAGGTCATATCAACTTGTGCAGAAGAACCAAGGAGCATGTGAGGTATGGAGGAATGAATGTAGGTAATGAGAGCTCTTCTGGTATAATGCACATATGAAACATACCCTGTGAGCATAGGAGCCTCCTCCCCTGGTGGTGCACCACCAGGAAAAGCCTCTTGTATGAAAATAACCTGCGGATGATGACGATAAACATAGGCTCTAAGTGCAGTGAGTTTAGGAGAGTGTCTAATTCCAAAGGCATTCCAAGAGATGGCATGAAATTGTATGCGACTAGCGAATCTTATTCTTATTTTTGCGGAAGGCAGAAGTGGGCGGGGCACTGTCAGACAGAGCATGGGATGAAGAAGACCTGGGCTGCACATCAGTCAACTTCTCAAGGTAGGAGGCGACCTTATTAAACTTGTCAGTGAGAGTCGTGATGGTGTCAACAACAGCTTGATGAGACTCGACCAAACTTGCGAGAGTCCTTTCCATTGTATCTTGCTGGGTGACCATACTGTCAATGCGGGCACCTATGGTATCAAGGCGAGCTGTGAGAGCTGTACAGCGGGACTCCAGGGTAGCAACAGCCTTACGGAGAGCAATGATGTCAGCAGAGTCAGGAGGACGTAGAGAGGAAGGTGCGGCGATGGGCGGTGGCGGGGGCAGTGGAGCGCGCTCTGGTGGTGTGGCATGAGACCGTCTAGCACAGCCATGCCAGACGTTGACCCCAGGCATGTTGCACCGAACACACTTCCACTGTGAAGTGTCCGGCGGAGGCTGAGACGTGGATCCAGAAGCAGTATCACAAGCAGCGGCAGCAGCAGATGAGGCAGGTATACGGTGCGGGCAGGAGCGTGTGTCATGGGCAGCAGCACACCATGCACATCTGGCCGGAGCAGAACAATAGCGTGAGATATGGCCAATACCCCAGCATTTAAAACACCAAGGCTGCTCGTCCTTCATCCTGCGCAATTCACAGGAAGGGAGGCAAGGGAGAAAGGAAAACTCAACGACTGGTGGGGGTGGTTCAGGGAGACTCCAGGTGATGACAATACGGTTGATGGGCTCCCCGTCCTGAAGGAACCGTCGAGCAGTGTGCACTCCTGGTAGCTCCTTGGCAAGGGAAGGGTCAAGTGCAATAGGGTAGCGAGTAACGAGGTATGTTGGGAACTTACGGGGCCGCTCAATTGAGTCCTGAATATCGCAACGTAGAGAAAGAAAATCCCCACTCGTGACCCTGTCAATGATGTCCTTGCGACGCCTCGAGATGTAGACAAAGCGTGATGTAACCGAAGACATCTTCACCTCAGCCAGCTCCCGATTGAGACGAAAAGTTTTGGTGACATCAGTAAGTCAACGAAGCTTCACTTCACTGGAGGGATTTTCTTGGAAGCCCAGCTTGACATAATCTGCCCGAGGAGCAAAGGCTGGGGCAGCAGATGGGAGCGACGAGAGTGCAGCTGACTGGAGTGATGAAGAGGTAGCTGAAGGAGGTAACAAAGGTACAGCAGGAGGAAGAGGGCAGGGCAGGGGACTGCCAGAGGTTGCATGTGGAACAGCATCCTTGTCTGTCTTGTGAGTTTTGGCAGCAGGCGACGTTGAGGCACTGCTGGAATCAGACCCATCGTCTATGGGGCGTTTAGAGGAGGCAGAGTTCAGTAGTTGAGGATGAGGGTGAGAGCACATAGCCCCAGCTGGTGGCTGCTGATGTCTACATGGTGGAAGAGTAGGCCAATCCCGCATATCCTGGCCATCCTCGTCACACAGGGCTGTGTCGGCCTCGATATCCGCCAAGGAGGATGGTCCTGAATAGTCCATGATATCCGGTGAGGTGGCAACACTAGCTTGGAGAGACGTCAACGAGGGGGGGAAGCAACATGACGTCACCCCACGTCGTACTGCGCATGCGCAAATCCGAGTCCGCCAAACGAATGGGGTCTTACCACTGGCAGATAGTTTTTTCTCGAAACTACAGACTAAGTCCAAAAAGACCCCAAAAAGCACTGTTGACACTAAAATGATGTCTGTATCTTACTATGAATCTCGCCACGGTGAGGAATCAAACTGCGCTGTAGAACCCTCAGAAATCAGCAATAACTGTAGAGATTACACAGTCGTCGTCCGCTTTCGAAAGATGGCGGGACACACTCCAGAGAGAGAGAGAGAGAGAGAGAGAGAGAGAGAGGAGAGAGAGAGGGAGAGAGAGAGAGAGAGAGAGAGAGAGAGAGAGAGAGAGAGAGAGAGAGAGAGAGAGAGAGAGAGAGAGAGAGAGAGAGAGAGAGAGAGAGAGAGAGATATGTTCAGGTTAAATTATATTATCTATATTGAGAGAGAGAGAGAGAGAGAGAGAGAGAGAGAGAGAGAGAGAGAGAGAGAGAGAGAGAGAGAGAGAGAGAGAGGAGAGAGAGAGAAAGACTGCAATCTGAGGATCTGGGGAAAAAAGTGACTAGAGTAAATACGACATCCAAATATCACAAGAACCGAAAAACTTGAAATCGAAACAGCCACCAGAAAAAAAAACAAAAACAAAAATACGCTTTTTATACGGGAAAGCGAAATAAGACTGAAACTCATAGAAGAGAAATGAAATCAAACTTAAATATCTTATATATTAATGACTTTAACACGTTACTGAATTAAAGCAAGAACTTTTTTACAATCGTAATGGGTAAAATTTCTATAGCTTTATAATTATATTTTATTGATGCACACACCATACAAAGTGGGATCCGAGGTAACTCAGAAGTAGCATGCACGAGTCGAGAAGTGACTAACGTGGGTTGGATACAATCGCGAGGCGTTAGGAAGGGCATCCAGTCTTCATTTCCCAACACTCACATAGCTGTCTCCACCCTCATGCGACTGGGGAATCATTGTGACATAACGGTGCAATAACAATCACCCTACAATAGTAGTGTGTGGACTAATTATATTCGATCTCTCCCCAAATAAAATGAGTTGTCAAAGGCTAGATTTCTTAAAAGTGTAAACCTAGAATACCATATTATTAGTTAGCTTTCTTCCACTTTAAAGCGATAAATGACTCGATTCCTGAAAATAAAGGAATTCCTTGAAAGGATGATTATAATTTGACTCCTGTCTTAACAGCTAAAAGCTTGAGATTTCATGCTCTGTTACGTAGTTAATTTCCTCTGGAAATACTTCATTTGGAACATGGAAAAAATCAGAGCAGTAAAAATTCAAAATTCAGTACCTCTTTCGAAGTATTTCTGTGCCTCTGTTAACATCTCTGAAGCTGTGATTATCTATACTATTTCAGATTTTTACAGCACTTAACAGACTTTCATGAGACACAATAAAAAAGAAAAGCAAAAGTACTTAGCAATGGATATCTAGTTTGGAATAGACTGGTATTATCCAGGTAGAGAAGGGCCAACTCTTTTAACTACATGACAGTCCTGAACAGAAAATGTAAGAACCTCAGCAACCTCATTGACTTTCAAGTCGTTAACTAAGCTTCCGATATTTAACAAGGATTTCACAAACCTATTAGTAAGATAAATTACTATATACTTTCTTAAATGGACAGGGACACAAACATACATATGTGGATATACTTGTACATCTTAATAGCACATTGTAGCATGGGTGAATACTTAGAAAGATCCTCCTGTAGTTTTAAAGCGATATACTGCATCATGGAAAGAAACTGTATTTAAGAGCTAGTTCAAGAAAACAAAATCATATGCAGCAATAATAATAACAATGATAATAATAATAATAATAATAATAATAATAATAATAATAATAATAATAATAATAATAATAATAATAATAATAATAATAATAATAATAATAATAATAATAATAATAATAATAATAATAGTAGTAGTAGTAGTAGTAGTCACCGTGGCTCAAGCGGTAGCATCCGCGACTCTGAGGCGTCAGGTCGAGGGTTCGCGCCCCGTCACGGTCTGAGGTTTGCAAGGGCATGCACTCAGGGTTACGATTACATCTGCCAAAACAAGTCCTTCGCAATAAGGCAACCGTCCTAGCCCTTGGTAGAAAAGGGAGTCTGTGACATAAAACCGGAATAATAATAATAATAATAATAATAATAATAATAATAATAATAATAATAATAATAATAATAATAATAATAGTAATAATAAAAATAATAATAATTAATAATAATAATAATAATAATAATAATAATAATAACAACAACAACAGCAGCAATAATAATAATAATAATAATAATAATAATAATAATAATAATAATACAGTCAATAAAGCATTACTTAACCCTGCTCAGGTAACATGGGCTCTCACAGACCCCAGTCTCACAATTTTTTTTTTTTTATATTACCGTATGCTTTAGATATTTCCGCCCCCCCCCCCTGCTACTATACTAACTCATTGAATATTTTTTTTTTTGGGGGGGATTGATGAGTTCATCTCGTGATTGCTGCCCGTTATCGACGCATAGGGGCTTCGGGTCTTTCAGACCCCAAGGTTACCTCAGGTTTTCTATCATCTGGGTATGTGACCCCAGATTACCTGACGTGTTACGGATGTTGTTAGTTTCTTGCTGATACATAATTCTTTTCTTTTCAGATATAGATATATAGATGAACAGTAATTCTTGCTCTAAAATATAAATAAGTACATATAGTGACTAATAAGATATATACATCTAGTGAATAAAGTATATACATATAGTGATTATTAAGATATATACATATTGTGACTAAAATATATACATATAGTGACTAAAAGAAAAAAAACAATATGTCTGATGAAAGTGACACTGGAAAACGAAGTGACAGTACTGATACTAATGAAGTTGATTACCTGGAAATGGAATCAGCTTCTGATAGTGACAAATACGAAATTGATGATTCCAGTGAAACTGATGATTCAGATGAGTGGATGCGTTCATGAAAGCGTAAACGTTCAGAATATGTTCGTAGAATGTGTAAACATTCAGATTATGTTCATCACACACAAGACCCTAGTCCTTCGACTTCTGCAGCAGTACCAGTTGATGAGGGTGCCTCGAATTCTGCAGCAGCACCAGATGCACCTGTTGCTTCCATATCTACTACAGCACCAGATGATCCAACTCCTTCCACATCTACTACAGCATCAGATGATCCAGCTCCTTCTACTTCTCCTGCAAGCGGCATACATCCCAATCACATTTGTTTGTGAAAAACACAGCAAAGAAAATCAAAGGACGTAATGGTCATCTTTAGTAAACAAAGCCCCTAAGTGGTCCCACAACCAGAACAACAAGGCGTAATCTGATGCCAGCTATTGACATGTCATCAGCAAGAAGACATACATATGAGCCTACTCCACAAAACTGCTTCCAGTACTTCTTCTTAGATGAGTTAATCAATGAAGTTTTGACATACACCAACATCAGCATTGCTCAAAATTAAGAAAAGTATACTCAGAAAAGACAACTGTAGATAAAGTCACCTTCAGGGAGGTATTGGCACTTACTGGTGTTTTGATCTTTTCTGGTGCCCAAGAAGACAACCATGTCAGCACAGATGAAATGTATATTGAGCGTTACGGTCGCACCATATATCGTGCAGCGACGTCAGAGGGTACGTTTTGCTTTCTGTTACGCTGTCTAAGATTTGATGATCCAAATACACGACAAAAGAGGCAGGCAACTGATAGATTCACCCCAAGCAGACATATATGGGACCTGTTCATTGAGAAATGCAATTCTGGATATACACCCGGCCCAAACATTATCATAGATGAACAGCTACTTGGTTCCAGGGGACGATGCAGTTTCCAATTGTATAATCCCAATAAGCTGGCAAAATATGTGCTGAAGCTCATCATGGTATGTAACAGCGAGTCAAAATACATGCACAGAGCCATTCCATACCTTGGAAAACATTCCAAGCCACAGCCTGGTATGAACCTTGACCATTTCATTACAACACAGTTGGTAGAGCCCTTCAAAAATACCAACAGAAATATAACAGGAGATAGCTGGCTTACTTCTTATGAACTGGTTAGTGACCTGCTGAACAATTATGGCCTTACATAAGTAGGAGTACTGAGGAGCAATAAACCTAAAGTACCAGCAATAATGACTGACAAACAGCTCATTAAAAAGGCTTGCATTGCATTCCTCTTTGACAAGACTGTGACCATCTTGCCTTTTTTGCCAGACAAGACAAAAACAAAGTTTATGCAATTGACTTCCTCCATGGACCACACACCTGTAACGGAAGCTAATGGGAAGCCTGAACCCACCATGTTTTATAACATGACAAAAGGAGAGGTCGATACGTTCGACCAAATGTGTGCGAGGTACTCATACAGTCGGACGACTAAAAGATGGCCATTGCGGATATTCTACGGCCTCATCAATGCTGGAGGAATTCACTCCTGGGTAATCTACAAGGATATGATGAAACGCAAGGGACAGGTGCCGCTTCCTCGCCGCATATACATAATGAATTTGGCAGCAGAAAAACTTATCAGACCTTGGACTGAAGAGAGAATGTGCTTCTAGGGCATCCGACTGTCCATACAGATGACTACTGGGACATTTTCCGGCATCAATTTTCCACAAAGGCAGGGAACACAATAGCTGTAAAGAAACGGTGTGTCCTGTGTCCCCGCAAAAGTGATAGGAAGGAAGAGCAAGTGCCAGTGTTTACACTGTCGGCGACCAGTGTGCATTGAGCATTCCACCCCTACCTGCAATGACTGCATTTTGTGCCAGATATGATAACATGTTTTATTGACTACCAATAATTCTAGTTTCTAAATGTCCTATAACATTTATTCAGAAGTAAAGGGAGCACTAGATACTCATAATATACTATGTAAAAGCAATGGATATATTTTTTGATAATGACGAAAAAAATGCATAAAATATTTTTTTCGTCATTTTCATCTTCCCTGATTACACTTGTTTTTCATTTCCTGTCTTTCTCCTTTTCCATACAGATAGCTGTAGTATGGGTCTACTGCAGACGATGGCCAACAACAAGAGTAGACGCTTCACTTTGGCTTGGCAGACGACACATTATAAATACACAAAATTTCACCTATTTCTTTTCATTTATTTTCATTAAAAACAATTTAAGATAAAGATAAAAACAAAATTGTCATTAGCAGCAAGTAGAGTTAGTAAATGGAATTTGTATAAATTTCTACTTCAATAAAGCAATTAGAAGTTGTTGTTTTTTTTATTTTCGGTCTGTCAGCCCTTGGTTGATAAGGGAGTCCGTGACGTAAAACCGGAACGGAACGGAACCGGAACGGAACAGACCCAGGGTTACCTAAACTATATACAAAAAAATGTTTACCTGAGCAGGGTTTAAGACAAATAACTATGAACCACGCATCTTCTTTAATATTTGCCTATTATCCTTATCACCGATTCTAAATTATTGTTTTTTTCAAGCAGAATCTACGAAAAATTAAGTTCTTAAGACATATTATATCATACTCTTGGAATGTAACTTTAAAATAATGAGCGCCTGATAACTACTTGCAATCGTGTATTCCTTAAGGCTCAATGCTATCCTACACCTTCTGAATATTCGACAATGTCTGTGATATTTTACTTAGTCATCCAGCAAGTGATACGATGTCTTCCACTTTCCCTCTTTTAAATGTCCACCAGAGCTTAGTTCTATCCACCCTGTCAACTCAGCAGGCCTAGTGAGCACACTATGAGATGTGAATGTTTCAAAAATGTTTACCAGTGACATACTCTTTGCAAATATATATATATATATATATATATATATATATATATATATATATATATATATATATATATATATATATATATATATATATATATATATATATATATATATATATATATATATATATATATATATATATATATAAATATATATATATATATATATATATATATATATATATATATATATATATATATATATATATATTTACTAGCAGCTAACAAAAAAGTACAATTATATTATTCCCTTCAAGTAAATAACTTCAAATGTAGCCGTCAACACCGTGCCACAAGTTGCATAATTCGTTCTCTTCTCATCGTTCTGCAGAGATATGGAGAATATCAAGTATCCAAAGAGCGTCATACGTAATACGATAGTCGAATATTCAACTAAGTCATTTAGAAATTTTGATACACCTAAGAAGTAAAAACACTGGACAAGCATAAATCTAGCTATTTTCGAACCTAAGGTCACTAATATTTCAATATTCGGCCTGAGTTGATATTGCAAAAATACTTTTCTTTATCGAAAAACTTCAAAACATTATCAGTTTTTACACTAATGAACTCATATAAAATCAATATAAAATGAGAAACAGAGTAATTATGACCGTCCACGTCCTTCAAAGAAAAACAACTACTCACTAAAAACATTTCAACTCCTACAAATATAAATCTCCCAAGTCAACGAAAACAAACAGATAAAAAATAAAGTACCAATCCCTCATAAAAATGAGACAAAAGCTTCTTTAATCCCCCATTAAAAAAAGAAAACTTAAAGAATAACAAGATTAAATCGAATGATTGTGTGCGTGTGGCTGTTTTTTTGGAACTAAACAGTATTTTTTTTCTTTTTTTTTTCCTTGAAGGGCTGTCCTAATGAGTTTTTTGACTGAAAGTTCTCTTGGGAGATTCCTGCTTCGCCTCGTAAAAATTTCCTGGCTTGATTAATACTGGGCTTTGTCATTCTGGTCAGGTACGTTTTAATGCCAATGCCACTGCTCCCCTGACGCTTCCTAAGGGCTAATTACGGTTATCATGTTGAGACAGATTAACCTTTATGATATTTAAAGCTTACATCATCTGCCTTTCGCGATTTATTTCTCATCGACCAATAACAAGGGGAACCTCTCTCTCTCTCTCTCTCTCTCTCTCTCTCTCTCTATCTATCTATCTATCTATCTATCTATCTATCTATCTATCTATCTATCTATCTATCTATCTATCTATCTATCTATCTATCTATCTATTTTCCTTGGCAACGATCTGCTCTACCACGTCCTTCCCATCTCCTTAAGTTCTTTCTAACAGATGCAAACGATTTTCTGTTTCGAAAGAGTTAATTTTTTCGAAATATTTACCAATTGTTTAAAGCTAGAAATATGTGATAACTTAGAGCATTATTATTTTCCATTAATAATAATAATAATGATAATAATAATAATAATAATAATAATAATAATAATAATAATAATAATAATAATAATAATAATAATAATAATAATAATAATAATAATAATAATAATAATAATAATGATAATAATAACAATAATACTAATAAAGGCGTCAGGTCGAGGGTTCGCGGCCCGCCACGGTCTGAGGTTAGCAAGGGCATGCACTCAGGGTAACGATTACATCTGCCAAAACAAGTCCTTCGCAAGAAGGCGACCGCCCTAGCCCTTGGTTGAAAAGGGAGTCCGTAGCGTAAAACACACACACATACACACACACACACACACAGACACACACACACACACACACACACACACACACACACACACACACACACACACACACACACACACACACACACACACACATATATATATATATATATATATATATATATATATATATATATATATATATATATGTGTGTGTGTGTGTGTGTGTGTATGTGTGTGTGTGTGTGTGTGTGTGTGTGTGTGTGTGTGTGTGTGTGTGTGTGTGTGTGTGTGTGTGTGTGTGTGTGTGTGTGTGTGTGTGTGTGTGTGTGTGTGTATTGTATATGGAGTTCTTTGAGACAGAGATTCTAGTCAGCATTAAGCCCAAAGAAATAAAATGGTTGCGATATGTAGACGATATATTTTCAATCGGATGACAAGCTGCCATTTTTGGATGTCTTAATTATGAGAGAACCCAACAAATACTCATTAACTGTGTATAGGAAAAAAAACTTTCTCTGTCTCTTATATACACTTTCTATGTTATCATGCTTTGTCTGTAAAAACTGATGTTGCATGCAATCTTTTCCTTGGAGGTCTTAGAGTGTGTTCCACTCATCATTTGCAATACGAATTCAAATTAATCCGCCAACAATTAGAAAGTCTCATGTATCCCGCATATGTAATCGAAAAATCAATTAACAAAGCAAATAAAATATTTTATAATAGGCCGGCAGAACAGTCAGAAATAAACTTTGCTACTACGATAAAAAAAAAAATACCCTATTTAGAAAATATTAAAATTCTTAGTGATCAATTACGCAAAAGTAATCCTTTTATATTTAATTATCCTAAAACAATTGGTTCTTCACTTATTAAGTATATCAAAATAAAAAGAAAAGCTTTAGAAGCAGGGATTTATAAAATTGATTGCAGCTCCTGCAATAAATCTTACATAGGTCAAACTGGTCGTTCGCTAGGCCAGAGAATATCTGAGAATAAAAAAGCAGTGCGAGAAAGTGTTGAAAGTTCTGTTTTATTTGTGCATATAATTGGAGTGAGTCCTCATTGCTATATAAGAGTAATTGCCAATACAGGAGAAAGATACCTTAAATTTATAAAATGGACAGTGGAGATATGACGTTGTGGATGAAGCAATATTAAAAGACCTCATTAAGAAGATTATGCCAAATGACCGTTCACCTGACCTGAGGTCTGAAGATAATCCCATCGTGGATCCTCCTGGCAATCGTAGATAGCATCTGTCCTCCCCCCATATTCATTATCCAGAGCTTTGTATATATCGATTCATTTGGACCAGAAGAGGACTGGAGTCCAGTCGTAATATATAGTACATCTTCGCTTCTTTTTGTGTTTTATTTATGGGCCTTTTTTTTTGCTTCATATTGTGCTGTGATATAACAGTTTATTCTGCACACACACACACACACACACACACACACACACACACACACACACACACACACACACACACACACACACACACACACATATATATATATATATATATATATATATATATATATATATATATATATATATATATATATATATATATATATATATATAAATATATATATATATATATATATATATATATATATATATATATATATATATATATATATATATATATATATATATATATATATATATATATATATTTATATATATATATATATATATATATATATATATATATATATATATATATATATATATATATATATATATATATATATATACCTTAAAAACAATAATAATAACAATAATAATAATCCAAATAATAATTATCATCCTCATTAATCTGTATAAATGACATTTTTTCCTTATAAGGGGAATGGGTGAGTAAATGCAAAATACTCAGACTCTTTGGGAAGAGAAAATAGAAAGGGAGGATTTCAAGTCCTCTCGCTCCGCACCTTTTAATTGACTCTTACAACACGCAGGGGAACTTGTAAGAAGTATGTTAGCCCCCTCAATAATAATAATAATCTTCTTCTTCTTCTCAGCTTTAACCCATTTTTTATATGGGGTCGCCGTTGTGAATGAGTCGTCTCCATCTATTTCTGTTCTGTGTTTCGTTTTCATCAATACCTTTCCATTTCAAGTCTTCCCTTATACGCTCACGCTATCTTTTTCTTGGCCTTCCTCTCCTCCTTCTACCACGAACTTCCATCTTCATCGTATGTCTTCCAACATGATGTTCGTCCCGTCGTAACAGGTGTCCATACCATCTAAGCCTTCCCTCCTGTATTTTCTTTGATAATTCAACTACCTTTGTCGATCCTCTTATATACTCATTCCTAATTCCATCCTTCCTTGTTACTCCAGACATCCACCTCAACATTCTCATCTCCGCTGCATTCATCCCCTTCTCCTCTCTCTTCCTCATACTTGCTGTTTCTGTTCCATATAACATAGCTGGTCTTACAACGGTCCTATGAAACCTTTCCTTCAATCTCAGTGGTACCTTCTTGTAACAGAGAACACCAGATGCAGACCTCCAATTATTCCATCCTGTCTGAATGCGATATCTCACTTCTTGATCCATGCTTCCACTAGCCTCTACTATGGACCCCAAGTACTTGAACTTCTGTTGTCTCTTTATTTCTTCCCCATCCATTCTCATACTATGTCCACCATCCTCAGCAATGTTGGCACACATATATTCGATCTTTGACCTGCTTATCCTCATTCCTCTCTCCTCAAGTGCTGCTCTCCATCCCTCCAACTTCTCCTCCAAATCCTCCCTCCTCTCTGCACACAATACAATGTCATCTGCATATAATATGCACCATGGCACTGCTTCTCTCACATCTTTGGTCATTACATTCATCACCACATTGAAGATGAATGGAATAAGTGCCGACCCCTGGTGTAATCCAACTCCTACCTCAAATCCATCTGTCACTCCAACACTGCTTCTCACTCTGGTATACACATTCCTATACATCTCCTGAATAATTCTAACATGCTTTTCCGTTACCATCTTCCCCCTCAAACATCTCCATATATCCTGTCTTGGCACTCTGTCATAGGCCTTTTCAGGGTCTATGAAAACCAGGTGCAAGTCTCGTTGTTTTTCTCTGGATTTCTCCATCAGCTGCCTTATACAAAATATTCCATCTGTTGTGCCGCTTTCTTCCATAAATCCCAGCTGTTGTTTCCCTATTCTCATTTCTTCTCTTTGCCTGCTATCTATCATTCTCTCCAGTATCTTCAGCGTGTGAGACATTAGCTTATTGCCTCTATAATTGCTGCATTCTTGAACATCACCTTTACCTTTAAGTATAGGTATTAGTATACTTTCCCACCACTCTTCTGGTATCTTCCCCTGTTCAGAGATTTTTGCCATAAGATCATGCAAGATGTCTACCCCTTCCTCTCCTAAGGCTTTCCAAACTTCAACAGGAATCAAGTCAGGTCCTGTTGCCTTCCCATTCTTCATTTTCTTTAGGATATGTATCATCCCTTCCCTAGAGAACCCCATTACCATTCCCTCGTTTACTTATCCATCCTCGAATTAGTCTTTCATTTTCTTCATCTAGCAGTTGCTCAAAATACTCCTTCCATCGTTTCAGGATGTCTTCTTCCTTCTTTAGGACCATACCATTTCCATCTTCAATTTGTTTAATATGGGTGATGTCCTTCGTACTTTTATTTCTTACCTTTGACAGGTTGAGCATCTTGCTTAAACCTTCCTTACTTTCCAACTCATCATATGCCCTTACCTTAGCTTGAGCTACTACTTATTTTACTTCATTGTTTCTCTCTCTTAATATTTCTCTGTCTTCCTGCAACTGAGACTCTTCAGATTTCTTCCTTGCCTCTTTCTCACCTTTTACAGCCTCCCTTATACCCTCCTCCCACCACCAGCTTTCCTTTTCTTCCCACACTCTTCCATATGTTTCCCCTAGTATCTCCCTTCCATGCCTTCTAATCACTGATGCATTATGCCTCCACCATTCCTCCATATCTTCAATTTCCAGATCAATCTCTCCCAACACTCTTCTCCTAAACTCTCTCTTTTCATCATTATCCCTCCCTGACAATTTATACCAACTGATTTTCTTTACCACATTTGTTTTCGTGTTTCTATCTCTTTTATCTTCAGGTCCATACACAGAAGCTTGTGTTGGGGGGCTACATGGTCGCCTGGGACGACATTACAATTATTAACTTCCACCAGCCTTGATCTACTGTAAAGGAAGTACTCTTTTAGAAAGCATCTACCACCACTCCTGTACGTTATCAAGTGCTCCCTCTTCTTTTCAAAGAACGTGTTCACTATTGCCATATCAAAGGACATGGCAAATCTACTATACTCTCTCCCTCTGGGTTTCTCTCCCCGATCCCATGTCCTTCATGCACCCGCTCAATTACATCATTTCTATTTTCAACATGCCCATTAAAATCTGCACCCACTATAATCCTCTCATTCTCCTCCAGTTCCTGCACTACCTCATATATTTCGTTCCAAAAACAGCTCTCTTCCTCCTCTGTGCACCCCACTTGTGGTGCATAAGCACTATAGATGTCCATTGTCTCCCCTCCATAACATATCTTCACACTCATAACGCGGTCATTCTTCCTATTCACTTCCGTCACTGCATTCTTTATTTCCTCAGACAGCACTATACCAACTCCATTCCTACCCTATGCATTTGTTCCACTATACAATAGCTTGTAACCATCACCCAGCTCTTTGGCTTTATTCCCCTTCCATCGAGATTCCTGCACACATAAGATATCCACTTTCTTTATCCGCGCTGGCTTCGCATTCACGAGGTCGAAAGATCGGTTCCCATCCAAGACCAAGAGTTTAAGCTGTTTACTGGCAGGAACTGCTGTGGTTGGACACCACAGTGGGGAGTTGGGGCTTGCCCTGGCTGACGAATACCCATTGTATTGAAATGGAAATAAAGGTTTATTATTATTATTTTTATTATCATCATTAAATCTGCCAACTCTCTTCCTCGTCCTGTCATCAACCCGATATTGAGATGGCCTACCCTGCTTCCATTTAGAGCTCGCTTTTTTAGCTACACCCGCTCATGGTGCAGTAGCCCTTGCCTTGTCACATACTTAGGGCGATTTATCTGTGCGTCGTTTACGGAGTACGCCCTAGCACTATTCTCATCTCTATTACGACTCATTTCATTGGTTCTGGCATGGGTTTTTACAGTTGGATGCCCTTCCTGACACCAACCTTCTCTATTTATCCGGCCTTGGAACCGGCACCCATAGAGGCTGGCTTGCCCCCCAGGCAGCTAGATTAATAATAATAATAATAATAATAATAATAATAATATAATAATATAATAATAATAACATAACAACAACAACAACACCAATAATAATAATAATAATAATAATAATAATAATAATAATAATAATAATAACTAATAATAATAATAATCAACTAATCACCATAATAATAATAATAATAATAATAATAATAATAATAATAATAATAATAATAATAATAATAATAATAATAATAATAATAATAATAATAATAATAATAATAATAATACATAATAATAATATAATAATAATAATATAATAATAATAATAATAATATAATAATAATAATAATAATAATAATAATAATAATAATAATAATAAACTGCCTGATTGGAACTTATGCCTACTCATCGTAGACTGAGTTCATGATTGTATCTATCAGCTCATCCTGATAAGCTGGTAAGAGCTACCAACAAAGGATGCAAGTACCCTTTCCTTCTTAGATCCACAGCCCGTTAAAAACAAAAAAAAAGGCTGTACAACAACTTTGATAAGATGACGATAGTAATGTTGGTGGCAGGAAGTCTAAACCATAAGAATGAATCAGAAAATAGTGTGATAGAAAGTACCTGACAATAGTGGAAAATGCAAGATAATTATTATCCAGCAGGGAACTGCCCCCCCCCACACACACACACACACCACACACACACACACACACACACACACACACACACACACACACACACACACACACACACACACCAGAAATACATATAAATGGCATAGTAAGGGCGGCCAATGCATTCTTATCAAATGTAAGGGTAGCCTTCAGGCACATGGACAAGGAAATGTTCAGAAATATTTATGTAACCTATGTGAGGCCAAAACTCGAATATGCAGCCCCCTTTTGGAATCCGCACTTGAAAAAGCACATAGCTAAGCTTGAAAAAGTTCAAAGACATGCCACGAAACTGGTGCCAGAAATACGCAATCTCAGTTATGATGAGAGGCTGAGGGAATTAGACTTACCATCACTCGAAGCTAGAAGATTGAGGGGGGATATGGTGACAGTCTTTAAATTCCTTCATGGTTATGATAGAGTGGATAGGGATCGATATTTTGATATGGCTGGCTCTAGAACTAGAGGTCATAGTTTGAAGCTTCGTAAGAAAACTTCTTCGCAGGATGTAAGGAAATACTTTTTCAGTGTAAGAGTAGTTGATAATTGGAATTCGCTAAGCGAGGAGGTAGTTAATGCTATCTCAATCCATAGTTTTAAGGACAGGTATGATAAGTATCACTAAGTATAAAATGGAACCGATCAGGAGACGGGAATATACGAGCTTTGGGCTCTTTCCCGTAAACACAATTAGGTAATCACAATTAGGTAATCACACAAAAGCATTACAGTAACCGGTCACAGCTACCTATTGTAAAATGACATCATCTTCGGGGGAAACACGTTGACTTTGGGGAGAGACCTAAGAAGGAGGTGTAGAGGTTCTCTCCATGTATGCTGATCACGGGGAGACGCCCCATAAACAATGCCATAAAGTTTACGACAATGCCAACCTATTTAAGACTTTCTTAGAGGACGAGAAGTTCTCTCTCAAAACCTCTTCTCTAGAGGGAGCACTAGATTATACTGTAACCTCAATTCCTGAAGAGTTTATGATGTCAACATGTTGTAAGCCCTTTTTGAAAGGACTTGCGACTTTATTCTTTTAATTTTGTTTTCACAAGAGAGCTGCAAATCAGATATTTTTTCCTATGTCAATGCTCAAGTTCGCAAAAAGGAACTTTTCTACCACTGACTTCACATATATATATATATATATATATATTGCGATACTCATTGAAAATGCTGAATAAGCAGAGGTTAGAATACGCTCCTTTGCTCCTGATTCCAGAGTATCTTTGAACTCGTGACGTCCTGGGTGGTAGTACTATGCTGGCCTGCTCAAAATGACAAACCTACAGTTCGGTGCTAGGTCTCAATAAAGTCCAATTGAGAAAACTTATAAAACTCACCTGTCTCAACTAATTAACATATTTAAGATTCATAAATATGCAATTAGACTTATTCATACATACGAGAGTATATCATTATATATATGTGAAGCTGTTCTCATTACGATTTTCTGATTGATTTAAAACCAGAAACTGTGCCTTCACTGCCCCCCTTTAACAATCATTTTTAACAACTTTCTTTATCGAATCCGTCATCTACAACGCAAACAACCTCACCACTCTCACATAATGACCAGGAGCCCCTTATCAGCTTTTAAACATGAACCACACTGCTATCCATCATAACCATATATCATCTCACGACGCAGCATTACAAAGTTAATGGCACCATTAAGGCACGAGACACCAACACAACACCGTTATTATGTATGTTGGTATACAAGAGATTCGCAATAGGATCCCCGCAAGACTTCTTACACAAACGAAAACACCCTTGCACACACACCCTGTATCTTTACATCTGACCACATAACAAGTTAAACTTTTAAGTCGTTTTTTAATGACATTCTTTAGTTTGCATCTTTATTTCAACCAACAACAAAAAATGCAAATTTCAATATCCATCCTGGATAAAGTTATAAGTAAGATTTAAGTTATATTTTTAATATTAAATACGCAAGAGCAATTTCAATCCTAAATGTCGAATAATCATCTTGATATTATCTGTAATCCTGAATATACACATAGATGTTTCTTAAATGATATCTCTAATCTTAACTATTGATAAGAGCAAGTTTTAACTCAAAATTTGAACTTAAATAAAAACACAAGAAAATATAATTCATATATGCACGGATAAAAACAATATTTAAATTATATCTTTAACTCTGACTATAAATTAAGGCAAGTTTGAAGCATATGTTTTTAATCCTGAAGAGAGACATAGGCAAGTTTTATATATATATATATATATATATATATATATATATATATATATATATATATATATATATATATATATATATATATATATATAGTAAGGAAACCCATCAGTGAAACAAAACATAAAACAATGCTATATTTCAGATCCTAACTGGATCCCTTCTCAAGCACAACAGTTGTGCTTGAGAAGGGATCCAGTTAGGATCCGAAATATAGCATTGTTTTATAAGTTTTGTTTCACTGATGGGCTTCCTTACTATTTAGTGCTGTATGCTAACAGTTTGTACTTATATATATATATATATATATATATATATATATATATATATATATATATATATATATATATATATATATATATATATATATATATATATATATATATATATATATATATATATATATATATATATATATATATATATATATATATATATATATATTTTCTATCTACCTTGCCTGTTTCCACCTTTAATTGGGGGGTAGACGACATCAAAAAAAGAAAACAATAAGAGGATTACTTTGCTCTATGGGCATTGACGAGGTAGCTAGCGACCATTCAGATGGCACTGCTGGAGTGCCACAGCCCAGCCTCCCGGCTCTTCCACAACCTGTGTCGCTTCAAAACTGCCAACTCCCCTACTGCCCCTACCACAGGGCTACCTCTGTAAGATGCGCCCCATGGTAACAGCAGATGCCCATCAGAGCTGCGTCACAATCGCTAGCCACTCATTCCTGTTCCTAGCAAGCTCACTTGCTTCTCTCATATCCATCCTCCTATCTTTCAGGGCTCTCCTTATTCCATCCATCCACCCAAACCTAGGCCTCCCTCTAGCATTTCTCCCATCAACTCTCGCATTCATCACCTTTTTCAGCAGTCTTTCATCATCCATCCTTTCCTCATGACCTAACCATCTCAGAACATTCATATCTACTCTGGCTGCAATTTCTCTCCTCACACCCGTTCTTGCTCTCGCCACTTCATTCCTAACCCTATCCAACCGAGATACACCAGTCAGACTCCTCAGGCATTTCATCTCAAACACATTTAGTTTCCGTCTCTCACTTACATTCATACCCCATAACTCTTATCCATACATCACAGTTGGCACAACCACTTCCTCATATAAAACTTTCTTAGCATTAATTTCCGACCCCTTTCAACGCACCCAACACTTTACATCCTTCATTCACTCTGTGACACACATCTGCTTTTTCTCCTCCATTTGCAGCTATAACCGAGCCTAAATACTTAAACTGATCAACTTCCTCAAGTGTCTCTCCATTCAACATAACATTCA
>JAXCGZ010009567.1:47500-60000 GCA_037179515.1 Halocaridina rubra
TAGCCGAGTGATGAGAATACCGTGGGGCGTTAGGAAGGACATGGCTCCCTTCTTATGAGCCTATGTGATCAATGAATATGAGTTTGAGAGAAAAAAAAATTTGACTCATATAAATGGTTCCCATTCATAATATGATCATGAATCTTCGAAATTTAAAGACTTTAGTTTGTGCATAATTCCGCAAGCACGTGATTGTGTGCTAAATGACCAAAGCATGAGAGCTAAAATAAAAATTTTACATAAATTGTTCTCTGCTGAAGGCGGGTATACCTCTGGAGGTTGATCTGATATACTGGGGTTACGCGAACCATTTCCTGATGTAATTACTGCATATGTTCTCATCTTTCATATCTTAACTTTTTGTATTTCTATGATATACAAATGCCATAATTTTTCACATACAAAACCCATAATCCCCTCTTTTTGTATTTAGAAAATAAAAAGAATGTCAGAGTCCTTCCTGAGTATATATATCATACTAAAGGGACGGTGATGACAATCGGGTTCTAAAAACTGCAGCGGAGGTGAAAAAAAGACATATATAAAATTATGGCCAGTGAAAGTAAGGTGAAATGCAAGAAAAATGATGAGGTGAGGGGTTGGGAGTTATTATTTTAGGGGGGAGGGAGGTGACACGAGGTTAGGGGAGGAGAGGAGGAGGAAAGAAGAAAGGCCCATCAACAACATAGATCAGCTGGCTGGATTCTGGACGTTTGGCGAAAGATATATATAATAGCTCAGTCTTCTTTAAATCTCTTGAAAGACTTGCATTTTAAAGACATCGAGTTTTATGTGAGTCAATGAGATTAAATTCATGGAAAAATAGCTCTGAGAAGAGCGAAAAATTCATAATTCTCAGGATTTTTAAGGTCTCTTCTCAACTACTGGATAAGAGTATATATCAAACTTTAGTTATGGATTTCTTTATCAAATTTTCAATGTGTAAGTTTTACCACTTAGAACCACATTATTACGCCTAGTCGTCGTCAAAACATTAATATTTACATATGTTACACACGTTTACTTCTGATTGGGGTAAATAACCATTATTTTATCAGCACTGTGTGTGTGTGTGTGTGTGTGTGTGTGTGTGTGTGTGTGTGTGTGTGTGTGTAAGGTAAGAAGAAGAAGAAGAAGAAGAAGAAGGAGAAGGAGAAGGAGGAGAAGGAGGAGGAGGTTGGAGTAAATCTAAGAGCTATAAAACACAATGGGCATTAATACATATTAAAGATTAGCAACCTTCCTTACAACACAATTATGAGAAATTTTTCATTAATACCAATAATATCTTTTCAAAGTATAGGATACAACATGACTCTCCTCAGCCTTGGGCAAAGACACTGACGCTGATGTGCATTCACATGGAACAACCTAACCCCACACACCCTCACCCTTACACAACAAAAAGTTAATCCCGAAATTACAAAAAATAAAAACAAAGACAGACAGACAAACGCACACACATACACAAGCTTCAACACCCTTTATTCTGTTACATAAAATTCATTAGAATTACAATAACCCGGAAAAATTGCATAACTAATTAAAAGACAATTTGGCTATGTAAACAAGAGGCGGTCTTGTCAAAAGAAGAACAGCCTTTTATCCCCCACCCCTTACCTCCTCCTTTCCACCCTAAACCTTAACTTTTGAGTTGCAACGCTTACCCCCTTCTCCTCCACTCCACCCCTCCAAAATCTCCCCTACCCCTCCCCGAATACAAAACCCGTTCCTTTTACTTTTGGATAACCTGAACGACAATTTTAATTCCAATGAATAATTGTTTGGACCACACGATACATGGGTGGCCTTATAAGTGCACTGACCCGTTTAGGAACAAAGAAAAAAAAAAGAGAGAGAAAAAGAGGAAAACGGAAGAAAAGGAAAAAAAAAAGTTTCGAAAAAGTAAATATTTGTTAGTTGGATCAAAGGACAGCATTTAATTCTCTCAGTGTGAGGGTTAAGTATTTTGTGAAATACGGAATCAAAAGCAGCTTTTTTGGATCACATGTGTACAATTTGCCAAGGCACTGACAACTGCAGTCCAGCTATTTTTAGAGAGAAGAAAAAGAAATTAAAATAGGACCGAGCGATTTCTTTTAAGTTGGAAATTTTGCCAATGCTATTTAATTCTAATATCTAGTTTTAATGTATGTACAAAATCGATATCAGAGGAAAAATCTTTGAAAAGATAGGACGAGAAAAGGAAAATGACAAATTCATTCTGAAATAAAATTTATAACTAAAAATTCCATTAGATATTATTCATTTAGTATAATTTATAACTTTATATATCTGTATTAGAGTAACATTACTAAGCTAAGAAATATGATGATATTAATGGCATTCACATGCACGAACATTCAGTATACCAACAACTGATCTTCAGCTAAGTACTTACGCAGTTAAGAGATGAAGAGAACAAAAATATCCGTGATTAAAGAAGAGGGTTTAACAAATTCCGTGATCACTATCTCACGCAAAATTCAATAAGTTTAAAATACGGGGAAGGGGAGTTAGGCATAGTGGGTGAGGGGGGATGAGGATAGATAAAAAGGAAAATTTATGTAAAAACACGTAGATATAAAAAACACCATTTTGAATGACAGCGACAGTTTTACCGGATCTGAAAAGGCAGACAAAAGGAAGATGGACAGCGGCTACAGAGGAACCCCCCCCCCTTTAGCTCCCCGTTATATTAATATTTCTCTCCATTTTTCAAAAAACACACACACCTACATGATGTTCGAGAATTCATAAGCGAGCAATATGAATCTGTTAGAAAAGAAGTTTTTGTTGTTGTTTTTTTTACCCTTTTCGGTATTCTTCCTGAGCGACTTTAGAGGAATTAAACGTCTAAAATGACGTGATTGGCAAATGTGATCTCTAAATATCATTTTGGAATATGAGTAAAACCAGATTCTACGAAGCAAACTGGCGTTAACGAGGAGACACTTCTGGACTCAGATTATGTCATAGTCATAGTAATAGAGTTTATTGCCAAATATTTAGTATACATACAGGAATAAATATGTACATTATATTCAGAGGCACTAGCCTGCTGAGCAAGAGCTCCTTGGCAGGCAGTTTAATATACATTTCACATAAATTAAAGTATGACGGCAATAGTTAACAAAAGCTCCAATATATCAATCTCATACTTATCTTGTAATAAAACAAAACAGTAGCCTGACCTTAACCTGGACATAATGATACACTAATACTGTATTAATTATTAATCAACAGCTGTTTGATTTTGCCTAGTAAATAAATGCTGCTTGAGTTTCTTTTTAAATAAAGTTGTGCCAGTTATTGTTTTTAAATCTTCTGGTAATGCATTCCAACATTTTGGGCCAAAACAGTGAATAGAAAATTTTTACAAGGTTGTTCTCGGCTGTGAACATATCAAATTTATATTGTTACCTCTGGTTCCATGGTTGTGTTGAATAAATCTAAATAATTTTTTGTTATCATTAGCATCACTGTGTATAATAATAAGACAGAAATATTGCATCAAGTAATTAAATTTAAGCAAGTTTAGCTCCTTGAATAAAGAGGAAGTTGAGTCATATTTTCCACTATATGTAATAGTTCTGATCAGTCTTTTCTGAGTTACAAATACATCCCTTACAATTGACGGCCAAGTACAACCCCAGATGGACAAACAGTATATAATATGAGGATAACACAGGGAATAGTATATGCTTTTTAAGGCCTCATTTGTTAGGTTATGGCGAATTTCATACAAAATTCCACACGTCTTGGACAGTTTTGAGCAGACAGATTGAATATGATATTTCCAACTTAAATTTTCATCAATACTTACTCCCAAAAATTTCTTACAAGCAACTCTTTTAACTTCATACCCATTCATATTAACTTGACCAATATTGTGTACTACAGATCTATTTTGAAATAAGATATAGTCAGTTTTGGAAACATTTAGCTTTAATTTATTAACAGAGACCCAGTAGTTAATTTTTTCTAGTTCACTATTTAAAACAGAATGCAGGTGGTCAAGGTTATTATCATGCAAGAGAAGGTTGATGTCATCTGCATAGAGAATATATTTTAATTTATTACTGGCATTGGAAATATCATTTATATAAACTAAAAATATCAATGGGCCCAGTATTGATCCCTGTGGTACTCCCCTCTCAATAGTTTGCAACAAAGATGCTTTCCCATTACAATATACGGCTTGTTTTCTATTTTTCAAGTAGCTCTTAAATAACTGTAATGGTGTTCCCCTAATACCCACACAAGTTAGTTTTTCTATTAGTATATCATGGTCTAATGAGTCAAATGCTTTGGACAAGTCTAGGAAACCCTGCAACAAAGTTTTTATATTCCAAATTTGATAAACATCACTTGTAAAGTTCATTATTGCTTTTTCAGTGATCTTATTATTACGGAATCCGTATTGATTTTCGGATAATAGGTTGAACTTCTCAAGGAATTCTTTAAGTCTGTGAACAATCGCTTTTTCAAACACTTTACTTAAAGACGGTAAGATAGATATAGGTCTATAGTTATTTTCATTATCTACAGTGCCTGACTTAAAAATAGGTATTACTTTAGCACTTTTTAGTTTGTCTGGAAAACATCCTTGCTGAAAACATAGATTGATTATGTGGGTAAGTGGGGTATCAATGTAATGGGCAGTGACCTGGAGTAGTTTTGATGGAATTTCATCATATCCCGATGCTGTATTTGGTTTTAAGGCTTTTATATATTTAGTGACTTCTTCCCTTGTTACAGGATACAAGCAAAACTAAAAGTCTGGTGGATTATTAAGAGACTGTCGGTGTGAGTTTTGTTGCACATTTTGTTGTTCCTGTGTTGGTTGTGCTATAGTTAAGAAATGATTATTAAAGATATTAGCAGTGTGGTCATTATCATTTTTTAATTTGATTTCCTTTGAATGATTAATTTGTTTTCGTCCCATTAGGCTGTTTATTGTATCCCAGGTGGACTTGCTGTTTCCTTGTTCCTTCTTAAGCTTATCCTGAAAATATCTATTTTTTGCAGCTCGGAGTAGTGTTACTAATTTGTTCCTGTAAACTTTATATCTGGTTCCAAAAGACAAAGGCCATTTTTATGCAAGCCTTTCTAATCGGTGTTTTTCTTTGATACTATTTTTTTTAATCCTGCAGTTATGTGTGGGCATCTGTTGTTTTTATTATTTACAGTCGATTTTCTTAGAGGAAAGCAGTCTAGAAATTTATCTCTAAATGTACAGTGAAATTTATTAAAAGCTTCATTTGCATTATTTAGGTCAATGATATGTTGCCATTTTTCATGTGATATATCTCTAGTAAATTTAGCTATGTTATCATCAGAGTAATGTCTTTTTTCTACATATGCATCAAATTTATGTTTTTTTTTTTTTAAACTGGGAGTATACTGCGAAATTATCTGTTATGTCGGTGTACACTATGTAATTACTTATGTTGTCTTCAAGATTTGTGGTCCAGTCCATATGTGTGTCAGTGTGTGAGTGTGTGTGTGTGTGTGTGTGTGTGTGTGTGTGTGTGTGTGTGTGTGTGTGTGTGTGTGTCAGTGAGTGAGTGAGTGTGTGTGTGTGTGTGTGTGTGTGTGTGTGTGTGTGTGTGTGTGTGTGTGAGCGTGTGTGTGTATGTGTGTGTGTGTGTGTGTGCAGCATATAGGACAGCACTGCCTGCAAATTAAACATGTTACATAACGTCATTGATCATTCCCTTGCCCTACAAGAACAAAGTCCTACTATTATTATTCCAGAAGCAACCACTTGCAAGAACAACAATAAATCAATCTAGAATTCTGTTTTTATCAAGTTTAATTTTTCATTGCTTTGGTCAACCATTTAAAAAATCTGACAACCTAGCATTCAAAAATGTCTACTCTGCAACATTGGATAAAGTTTTTTTTTATGATGATGATGATTATTATTATTATTATTATTATTATTATTATTATTATTATTATTATTATTATTATTATTATTATTATTATTATTATTATTAGTATTATTAACCCAGCCACTGAAGGGGCAAGCCAGCCTCAACTTGGTGCCGGTCCCAAGCCCGGGTAGATGGGGAGGGTTGGCGGCAGGAAGGGCATCCGGCCATAAACATTTTGCCAAAACCAAAATATGGCCAGTACAGATAACTGGCCAGAAACATCGACCCCACATAAAAGTGGGAAAAGATGTATACAAAGAAGAAGAAGAAGAAGATTAATATTATTATTATTATTATTATTATTATTATTATTATTATTATTATTATTATTATTATTATTATTATTATTATTATTATCATTATTATTATTATTATTATTATTATTATTATTATTATTATTATTATTATTATTATTATTATTATTATTATTATTATTATTATTATTATTATTATTATTATTATTAATATTATTAATATAGTAGTATTATACAGTGACACGTGGAAGCAGGCAATTACAGTAACACTAAAATGCTTTCGCTTCATTACATGTTTCTGCTATTTAAATATTTAAAATAGTCTCCTACTATAACTTCAATTTCCTTTTCATTATTTTCGTTGTTTTTATATTGTCCCTCAACACATGCCAATACAAAGTGGAAAATGGCGCCTACACCATTGCTGTCTATAATGAGTCTTTTTGAAATGTATTATAGGACGAAGAAAAAAAGGCGTATTCTTACTCTAAAGTCCCATTACCTAATATTTCTATCCCAAAGACTAATCACTAATTCTACTCATTGCCTTAAATATTAACTTTACTAGAGATCGTTGATAATGTAAAAAAAAAAAAATGGCAGAGGCCAAAACGAGGCCTTCAATGCTCTCAAAGTGATAACTGAAAAAAAAATACATCTGAATATTTCTTGGATAGCAAATTGCTCTGATATACCTACAGCGAATCCTCCTTTAGATCAAATTGGAGTTTCCGAATCTAAGGTTCTAATGTTTACCGTGAGAAAGATGGAACTTACAATTATAACACATAGTAACAAGCGTACAATCGAATCAATGTTGATATTACTGATCCACGAAAAATGAACTACGTATTTCATGAAGTCGGAATTCTACCCCGTTACTCGTAGATTATTCAGGGCCTGAAAACTGTGGCTACAGTACACTTTTTTTTCGGTTTTACACAAAGTTATATCATACTTACCATAGGCATTTTATGATTTCAGTGGATGTAGATCCAAAGGATTATTAAGAATTTGCTATAAGGGATTTCAAGTAGTGCATTATCGTAAATCATAATCTATCTCTTCATCTACTTAACACTCCATTCATTATCCCCTTCAGAGGTAGTAATGACTGTTAATCTTCTGTTTTGTTTTGTTTTGTTTTACGTTCTTCGTCTCCAATATTCTATTTCCTTTCTATTTCGTGAGTTTCACACTCTTTTATATAAATGTTTTTTATTCTACTTTCAAATATATTTCTTAACTCTGAAACCGATTGCCATAGGTGTTCTCCCTACCCCAGAGCACCGTCTAACACCAACACTCCATAGAGCAACAAGAGAAAAAATAGCATCAAAGATGGTGACAGCAGTAGGATGACCCCAGAAAGCAACAGCGGAAGGAGCAATAAGAAACAGCGGCCCGAAAGGAGCCCTGCATGGCTGATGTGTTTTTTTTCTCTCTCTTTTTTCTTCCTCTTGCCATTGGTATTCAACCCGGCGTTGCTGATTCCAGCGAGTATATCATTGAACTCGACTTAAAACTTTACGACAACAAATTTTATCGCGATGGCTGATATGAAGTCTCTCTCAGGTTCAGATCCCCGGTTAACTCAAACCTGATCTTACGGATAAAGCCTCACCAAAGCCTTCGGGATACCCTCGTCTAAGTCATTGGATAAATGCGCTGATCGGACGCTTCAAGTAGGTTGTGATCCCTGTATGATAACCTACGAGATATGCGATCTTGTGATAAGGCTTTATAAGACAATAAGATTATCCCCCCTACCCCCATCCATTCTCTCTCTCTCTCTCTCTCTCTCTCTCTCTCTCTCTCTCTCTCTCTCTCTCTCTCTCTCTCTCTCTCTCTCTCTCTCTCCCTCTCCCTCTTTTACCTCAAACTCCATTATTTTCCCACTTCTCCAGCCTCCGAAATACTGTACCCTAGGAGATAGAAAAACGAACGTGGGGCGGCAGGAAAGGGGAGTAAAAGAGAACGAGAAAGAGAGGAGTTTAATAAAGACAAAAAAGTTAAGAATGGGGGGGAGGGGAGAGGGATAGTTGATCGTTTAAGGTTTTTAACTTTTACTGTTATTTTTCCCGGGATACGCGAGAGAAAGAGGGTACACTGACTCTCCCTCTTTCCAGTTCATATCATATGTTAGCTCTTTATTGTCAAGAGTCGATCGCCAGCAGAATTCAAAGCCAACCCTTCTATATCTTCTCTCCACATACCCTCCCTCCACCAACCCCTACCAATATCCAGCCTCCTTCTCCACCCTAACTACCAAAAGCACATTGAACCTCTTCAATTTTTCATATATACTTTTAAAGGATTTAGTTATTTATTTAATGCTTTTTTTTGTAAGAGAAGGAGGAAAAATAAAAAAAAAAGTAATGGAGAGATTAATCACAGTAAGAATGCCCCATCTAAGTCTGATCATTTTGATAGCCATATTATATAATCGATCGGCTCATTCCATTTGCTATTCAATATCAAATAATTCTTAATAAAAATTCATATGCAATAAATAAATATCTTTTTGAATAAAGCTAATAATGATGTGCTGATTGCAACGGTGAATAAGATAAATCAGGTCAACGCTAATTCAAGCATCAAGGTTAAAACGAATTTATTTATTCAATGTAAACAGGCGTTACTAAGAGAGATTTTTATAATAGTTTCGCACTTGCACTAAGCGAAAATATACATCCAAGGAACACAGACATTCGACACAAGATACTGTCTGAACTAGCTTAAAATGAAATCACATTGATAATAATAGTATACAGTAATAATCATGATATTTAGAATATATTTATATTACTTGATTTTACTCATTTTTATTTAAACAGTAATAATAATAATAATAATAATAATAATAATAATAATAATAATAATAATAATAATAATAATAATAATAATAATAATAATAATAATAATAATAATAATAATAAAAATAATAATGATGATGATAATAATAACAATAATAATAATAATATAAATAATAATAATAATAATAATAATTACTATTATTATTATTATTATTATTATTATTATTATTATTATTATTATTATTATTATTGTTATCATTATCATTATTATTATTATTATTATTATTTTTATTATTATTATTATTTTCCTTAGGAAAGGAGGAGAACTTCCATTTTTTAATTTTCTGGCTATAGAAGAAGGCAACTTCACTGGCAATCACTTCCTCATTGATTTTTTATTTCCTATTTCTGTACTGACGGTAAAGGTCAGGAGGGCAAGGTATGACAAGACTAGGTTACCTCTTCTGTTTTCTTTTACCTGTGGCCATCCCCCTATTATCAACTCTCTCTCTCTCTCTCTCTCTCTCTCTCTCTCTCTCTCTCTCTCTCTCTCTCTCTCTCTCTCTCTCTCTCTCTCTCTCTCTCTCTCTCTCTCTCTCTCTCTCTCTCTCTACAAAAAATTAATTGCTAAAGTAAAGCTTTACAATGCAAGACCAAAGTATTACCTTTATCTTTTTTTTTCTGAAGAGTTGAAGAATGGGCATTTTCAAACATACAAAATCTCCGCCCACCGAACGAGCAAGCCAGCTCAACTCTTTACTGTTTCCAAGCCCAGATCGAAAGGATGTTGATGTAAGGAAGAGCAGCTAGCTGTAAAACTCTGCAGCAATATGAACATTAATCTCCAAGAGGTAAGTGAGACACAGCGACTCCATATGAACATGGCAAAAAACTGACGACAAATAAGAAGGATATCCGAAATCCTAAAGCTACTATTCTATCACTGACCGTACACATTTAGTAGTGTGCTCAAATTATTATCAATAGAAATAATTACTAAACCGACATATATTTCCTATATTATTTTATACCATAATCTTATTCAATTTTCTTAAGTTAGTGATAAAGGTACATGAAAATGCAAATACTGTATATATATATATAATATATATATATATATATATATATATATATATATATATATATATATATATATATATATATATATATATATATATATATATATATATATATATATATATATATATATATATATATATATATATATATATATATATATATATATATATATATATATATATATATATATATATATATATATATATATATAATATATATATATATATATATATATATATATATATATATATATATATATATATATATATATATATATATATATATATATATATATGTATATATATATAATATATATATATATATATATATATATATATATATATATATATATATATATATATATATATATATATAAATATATATATATATATATATATATATATATATATATATATATATATATATATATATAGATATTACATAATTAAATACGATAAAATAATTACCAAATTAAATACTTACAGCCAAGGAATGGGTAAGTGACCACCTGTTGGAAAATGAATTTGTAAACCCCCCCCCTCCAGAGTAAGAGGGGTCCCCCCTGAGGTAGGGGGTTTAGGATACTTCCTCCGTGTTCCCCTTCTTGTCGTAAAAGTCGACTAAATGAAGGAGAGCGAGGGGACTGGGAATCTCCCCCTCAGTATTTTTATTTCCTACGAATAGCTAAGATATGCGGGGGGTATTCTGGAAGGAGAGATCCAGCCAGAACCCTAGTAATTGGGTCTCCGAAAGTGCGTGGTTGTGGTGTAAATGTAAGTAAGAGGGAGGAGATAGGAAGTAAGTTTGTGGAGAGAAAGATAGATGTAATTTCACCGAGCGAAACTAAGATAAAAGGGAATGGTGAGATAGCATTTGGGAGTGTGGTAAGTAGGGTGTCTGGAGTTGAGAGAGGGAGGGGAGGAGAAGAAGTGGCTCTGTTAGTAAGTGAAGAGATGAATAAGTGTGTGATGGAATGGAAGGAAGTATCTTCTCGAATAACAGTTGCAAAAATGAGGCTGGGATGCGAGGCTTGGGCGCTTGTGAGCGCATATGGCCCTGGCAGTGTAAGAAGTGAGGAAGAAAGAGAAAATTTTTTTGGATGAAATTGAACTAGTGTGTGGCTGACTTGGGAATGAATGTGAATGTGGTGTCGATGGGAGATTTGAATGCTAGAGTAGGTAATGAACCAGTGGATGGTGTAATTAGAAAGTATGGAGTACTTGGTAGGAAGGAGAGTGGAGAGAAAATAATAGAAATGTGCATTGAGAGAGAGATGTTGCTTGCTAATATTGTATTTAAGAATAAGGATGTGCACAAGTATACATGGGTCAGGGTTGATAATGGAATAATAGTTGATAGGGCAATAATGGTTTATGTTGTGGTGAACAAGAGGGTGATTAGAAGAGTATTGGATGTGAATTTACTAAGAGGAGCTAATGGTGGGATATCTGATTATTATTAAGTGGAAAGTAGAGTGAGAGTGGGAGAAAAGTGGAGAAAGAGGAGAAGCGAGAGAGGAAGAGAGGTGCTAAAAGTCACTGAATTGTATAAGAAAGAGAAAGACTGTGAGTATAAGGACAGTGTGAGATATGTGTGGAACGTAGTGAAAGAGGAAAGTGGAGGAGGGCGTAGAAGAAGAATGGGGCTGTTTCAAGGAGGAAGTTATGAAGTGTGCCGAGGCAGTGTGCAAAAGGAGACTAACTGGTGGAAGTAAAAGGAAAGGTAGTGAATGGTGGAATGACCAGGTGAGTACAGTAGTGGCTGAATAGAAGCGGGCATATGAGGTATGGTTGCAGGTAAGTAATGTAGATGCATATAAAAAGCATTGTGCAAAGAGGAAGTTAGCAAAGCACGTGGTGAGGGAGGCAAAGCGAGAAGCGGATGTAAGGTTGGGCAGATTCATGTCTGAGAATATTGAAAGGAATAAATAGATGTTTTGGAAGGAAGTGAAAAGAGTGAGGAAAGGTGAGTGTGGTAGGGAGTAGAGGGTTAAAGGAGCAGATGGGCAATTGCTAGTAGATGAATTAAAGGTGAGATAAATGGCTGAATATTTAATGAATCTGCCAGATGAGAAAGATGATAGAGAGGCAGAGATTGTGGCTGTGTGAAGCAAATGGAGATTGCCAATATTAGGTGATGAGAATGATGAAGATATAGCAAAAGAGGAAGTATATATGGCATTGAGAGGAATACAAGCAGGTAAAGCACCAGGGATTAATGGGTGTCATGCTGAATGCTTGTCAAATGGTGGGGAGGCTTTAGTAGAATGGATTGTCAGGATGTTGAATGTATGTTACAGGAAAGGGAGGGTCCCATTTGATTGGAGGAGTGCATGTGTAGTTCCACTTTACAAAGAGAAAGGAGATAAGTATGAATGTAGTATTTTTAGAGGAATTAGTTTGTTGAAT
>JAXCGZ010009567.1:75000-80000 GCA_037179515.1 Halocaridina rubra
CTCTCTCTCTCTCTCTCTCTCTGTTTTATTTTTTTTTCTCTATTAACTCTTGCTGATGTTATTCTATTTACAAAATCTATGAATTACTTAAGAGTGACTCGGAATCATTCAGTCATTTATATATTTCTTACTAGATTACTGTTTACTTAATTTCCTGTTCATTTGTCGACTTTACTTCAAGAGTTCTTAGACAGACTAATAAAAACAACAACAATATGAAGAGAGATACTATTAACACTGATAAACAAGGATAATATATAAAAAAAAACATAATTTCCTTTGTTTCAAATAAGGCTTGGGGAGGAACAGTTAGGACTGAAATAATAAAAAGGGACCGAAAGTCAAAGAAGGAACATGTCATAAAAAGTAGGTGTCTGTGTGTGTCTGAATGAAAAACAATTTTGCAATGCACTTTAGAATATGTACAGTGTACACTACGTGGTTTAAATCTGAAAACACAAAACATTTTAGTCAATAATTGATCCTAATTGTAGACAGACAACTTAAGCTGTAAAATTACAAACTAATATATAGGGAACTAGGAAAAAAAACATTGAAAATAAATTAATAACTTATCGAGTTCAATAAAGACCGGTAAAAATAAAAGAAAGAATGAAAGAACACCCATTCATCAAATTAATGAATACTTTAATAAGACTTACCCTAATATGCACTATGAAATGTTCTTACTAAAAGACGAGCTACTCTAACGGGCAACTTCTTCGGCAATAACTACTACATAACTTCATCGATAAAGAATTGGAGTAACATACATGTGTGTGTGTGTGTGGGTGTGTGTGTGTGTGAGTGAGAGAGAGAGAGAGAGAGAGAGAGAGAGAGAGAGAGAGAGAGAGAGAGAGAGAGAGAGAGAGAGATTAGTTATGGACACAACTGCAAAAATAAAAATCAACATGGTGCCTGAACATCGAGTAATTTAAATAAATAGTATTTTAACTACAAGAGGAAGGGTTAGAAGAGTCCACAAATTGAAGGTTACTGCCCCATACGTTTGCCCAACACGGAATTATATCACATTGGTAAACGACCTGGAAGAACACATCGATCCCCCCCAATCCTCCTACCCAATCCTCCTACCCACCCCCAAAGTGAGGGAAAACTTAGCCTTATGCCATCACGACTTAAGAACCACAATCTTTCGGCATGAAACGCTTACAAACCAGAGGCACAATGCTTATTTGTTTTAATTATGCACGACTTTATGATGCGCGTTTAAATACACACAGTAAAAAGTATCAGAGCGAGATTTTGGACCATCCCGAAACGGCCCTACTGAGATCCAACGCCAATTTACTACACACAAACTTGAGGAAACTGCTGCTTTGCTTCCAGTTTATAAACTCAAACGTACACAGCATATTTTTCAACTTTTCTCAAGTAAATGACTATCACCCTGCTCTTCCTCCCTACTTCCAGTCAACCTTCCTCCGCTTCTCACCACACCTCCTCCTCCTCCCCCTTCTCCCCCCCCTCCCCCTCCTCCTCCTTCTCCTCCTCCCCCTCCTCCTTTCCTCTTCCTGAGTCTTCTCCCCATGCTGTCGATTTTTATCTTAAGTGTGAAGATATAAGAAAAGAAAGTCTAGCTTATGAAAAAAAAAATACAATAGAAAAACAAAGTATGAAACGGGAAACAAGCAAGTTTCAAGTCAAAATGAATGAAAGAGAGAGAGAGAGAAAGTGAGAGAGAGAAGACATGAAACCATATAAACTAATATATTAACAAAATTAAATAAGGAATATTCAAGACTATATTTACATCTAGACTGCAACTCCTACTAACTGCATAACACAAACATACGTACACCCACGTATACACAAAAACACACATAAATGACACCAGTTCAAATTAGTTTCAATTGTGTCATATAAACACACACATACAAACATATAAATATATATAATATATATATATATATATATATATATATATATATATATATATATGTGTGTGTGTGTGTGTGTGTGTGTGTGTGTGTGTGTGTGTGTGTGTGTGTGTGTGTGTGTGTGTGTGTATTAGTATATGTAAGTTCAAGTTTTTTTCATATTCCAAAGTAATAAACGTTTTCCTATTAATTTAGAAACGTGCTTCCATTAATAAAGTTAATTTTTGAAAGTGTATAAAGGAGAAAATACAGAATAGAGAAAATGAAAATTAAATGAAAGAGAACATATATATATATATATATATATATATATATATATATATATATATATATATATATATATATATATATATATATATATATGTATATATATATATATATATATATATATATATATATATATATATATATATATATATATATATATATATATATACCCCAGGGGGGAGTTAACCCCTACCGGGCGCGTCCCTCAGGTGGCGGATGAGGGTAGCTCTTAAATTTTTGAGAGCCGTGGACCAAAAACCGATGTCGACGGGCCTTGCAAGCCGGACATTGTATTTCCCTGCACGTGATCCCAATAGGAGCATCAACGGACGGACTAGAGATGATGAAACCAGGAGCAATATCTCGATGACGAAACGAGCTCAAAATAGATTACGATTTGGAATACTCAATGTAGGAACATACAAGGACAAAGAAGAATTGTTAGATTGGATGAAGGAGAGAAGACTTGGACATATTGGGAATGTCAGAAACCAGATTGAAGAACAAGGAAAGCGGACTGGATCTCGGAAATAACTATACCTTAATATATAGCGGAATTGAACAGGGAACCGCAAAGTATGGAGTAGCAGTCCTAATTGGACCAAAGCTATCAAGAAGTATCAAAGCTGTGCAACTGGTAAATGAGAGAATTATGAGAATTTCTCTTCAGTTGAAGAGAGGAAGAATGCATATCTTTCAGGTGTATGCACCACAACAAGGATTAACCAACCAGATCAAAGAACAATTCTACGAAGAACTCGAGAGAAATTGATTTATTACCAGATAATGAAAACATAATCATAATGGGGGATTTAAATGGAATGGTAGGCCTAGACAGAACAAATGTAGGAAATGTTATTGGTCCTTTTGGTGAAGAAACCAGAAATGATGATGGAGAGAGACTTATTGATTGGTGTGTATTGAATAATATGTCAATTTTATCAATAATCGATAACAGACTATTTCCTCTCATCAAATAAAAGGATCTTCAATAATGTGAAGGTTCTACCAGGAGATTCCATGGATTCAGACTACAAACTGGTAATAGCAATAATAACACAAGAATGCAAAAGACCCCCAATAATAAACCGAACAAAAAAGATAAAACTTGAAAACCTGAAAGATACTTCTCATAAGGACCAATTTATACAAAAGTGTGAAGACACTGAATTGGAAGGGGATGAGGAGGACATTTCCGAAAAGTGGAAATAATTAGCGCTGAAAATGAGAGAAGTATCAGAGGAAACTCTAGGAGCAAGGATGGTGGGTGGCACCAGAAGAAGGCAGACCCATTGGTGCACTAAAAAAAATAAAAATAGCAGTTAAGAAAAAGACAAAAAGTCTGAGGAACTGGCTGAGACATAAAACACCTGAAACTAGATTAGAATATGTGATAGAAAGAAGAAATGTTGATAGCCTTAAGAGAACAATTAATGATGGAGCATGGAAAGATTTGTCGGAGGAATTGAAAGTAGATTTCACCAGAAATAAAAAAGAGGTCGTGACAGATCCAGAAGACATGGTGACCATGACAGAGATGAGGGATGCATTGAAAACAATGAGTAATGGGAAAGCATCCAGTATAGATGAACTACCGATTGAACTCTTCAAGGAGGCAAGTAAAATTATAAGAAAATATTACTAGACATCATCAACCAATCCTTATTAGAGGGTATTGGCCCTGAAGATGGGGTAAGCAAACCATTTGCCCATTTTTCAAGGAAGGAGACCCAACAAAATGTGAAAACTATAGAGGCATTTCCTTGATAAATCATACAGCTAAACTGTATGAAAGAATATTAGAAAGAAGAGCTAGGATTATCAATGAACCACAACTGAGAGAATGACAGTATGACTTTTGAAACAGCAGAGGTACAACACATATGATATTTTCCATTCGACAACTGATGGAAAAAGCCTGGGAATTCGATAACAAATTGTACATGATTTTCATTGATCTGCACAAGACTTTTGACTCTGTACCTAGAAAGAGATTGTGGATATGCCTACACGATTATGGAATAAATGGTCAACTACTGAAAGCAATCAAGAGCACGTACAGTCCATGCATAAGCAAAGTAAGCACAGAGTATAAAAATGGAAAATGGTTTGAAATAACATCTGTGGTGAAGCAGGGAAGTGCTTTGTCACCTTTGTTGTTCATAATCTATATGGACAAAATCATGAAACAAGTAAACAACCAGCAAGAAACACCAATGAGGACAATAGCTTACGCAGATGATATTTGCCATTGGGAAACAAGTAGGGATGGATTAAAGGAGGCGGCGAAGAGATGGGATAGGGCACTTGAAGAAGCGGGAATGAAGATGAATATAGTGAAGACTGAAATCATGGTATTTGGTAATACCAAATATAAGTCTCAATGTAACTACACTCCCACAAGCAAGAGAATTTAAGGATCTTGGAGGAAAGATTAAATCAACTGGAGGTATGCACGATGAGATCACTGAAAGAATCAGCAAATACTGCAGACAATTCCACATGCTCTACCCATTGTTCAAAGAAAACCATATCCCAGCAGAAATTAAGAAACTAGTCTACACGACTGTCCTTATACCAACATTAACCTATGGAGTTGAAACATGGATATTGACTACAACAGACATGAGTAGATTAGTAGCTGCAGAAATGATACCTATCAGACTTATACTCGGTAAAACAAGAATGGATAGAATAAGGAAAGAAGAAATTAGAAAAAGACTGGGAGTGGTATCATTGGAAACAATAATTAAGCAAGCTAAGTTGAGATGGCTTGGACATGTACAGAGGATGGAGGGGACAAGAATTACAAAACTAGCATTCAAATGGACA
>JAXCGZ010009567.1:82500-85000 GCA_037179515.1 Halocaridina rubra
CAACTCATCAGAGCAGTGATGGAAGCAGTAGTGAAAGAAAAGAGAAAGGGATGGTATACAGGAAATCTTAACAAAATATAGAATAGGAAGACTGAATAGAAAGGAGTAAAAGGACATTATCCGGGAAAGAGCAAAATGGAGATGATGATGCTCAGCACTGACAGGCTAACATGCCTACGTGTGGGAGGAAAGAAAGAAAGATGAAGAGAAAGAGAATCCAGATTAGAGGTATGAGAAGGGTCATTAATGAGTCTGACTGCCTTAGATTCAACCCTCTCAAGAAGATAAGTATAAGAAGAAGCACCCCAGATGTGTGAGCAGTATTCTAAGCAGGGACGGATAAGACCTTTATGAATTTTAAGTAACTGCAAAGAGGAAAAATAATGACGGATACGAAACAAAACCCTCAATTTTTTGGATGAAGATTTAGAAATTTGGATTATGTAATTCCTCCAAGACAAGTTAGAGGCTATATGGATTCCTAATATGTTCATAGAATTAAGAGGGTAAATTTCGTTAGACTCAAAGACAATAGGGTTATCAGGAGGAGAAGAAAATAAAGAGATAGCCAGAAACTGAGTCTTGGAGGCATTGAATATAACTTAATTTTGAGTGCCCCACTCAGATAATCTCTGCAAATCAGAGTTAAGAGTATAAGAAAGAGTGATACGAGACTGATTACGAGTAACAGATGAAGGTTGTGAAGAAAAGGCAGAGGAAATGTGAAGGGTAGAATCATCAGCAAAGGCATGAAGAAGAGAAGAAGATGGGGATTCTAGAAGGTCATTGATGAAGAGAAGGAACAGAGTAGGTGAAAGATCAGAGCCCTGTGGAACACCACTGGTAACAGAGAAAGGGCTAGATGTCGTACCATCAACAACTACAGATATAAAACGGTCTGTAAGAAAACTGGAAATCAGAGATCAGAAAGAAGGGGTAAAGCCATAGACTGGGAGTTTGGCCAACAGAGCCTTGTGGCAGACTCTGTCAAAAACCTTAGAGATATCAAGGGCGACGACAAAGAATTCCCCATAGTTCTTCAGAGAAGATGATCATACATGAGTAAGAATGGACAGGAGATCACCAGTAGATCTTGCCTTGCGGAAGCCATACTGGTGATCGGAGATAAGTGAATTAGATTTAAGGTGTTTCAAGAAGTGAGCATTGAGCAAAGTTTTGAAATCTTTAGCAATAGAGGAGGTTAGGGCAATAGGTCGGTAGTTTGAAGGAATAGAGCGGTCACCCTTCTTAAGAACAGGTTGAACTACCGCATGCTTCCAAGAAGAAAGATAGATACTGGTTGACAGAATGAGGTGAAAAAGATGGCAAGGCACGGAAGCCAGTTCATCTGCAAACTCCTTAAGGAACCTTGCAGGGATACCATCAGGACCAGATGCCTTGTTCGCCTTTAGCGAGCGAAGAACTTTATGAACTTTGCGTGAAGAAAGGATAAGGGAGGGCATAGGGTTAGAGAGGGGTAAAGATTGAGGAACAGGTGTGCTGGAATCGTTTATAGAAGAGTTGGCAGAAAAATGAGAGCCAAAGAGAGTGGCTTTTTCAGTGGGAGAGTAAGCTATAGAACCATCAGAACGAATGAGAGGGAGAAAGCTTGAGTTACAGAAGTTTTTGGAGAGGTTTTTGGCTAAAGACCAGAAGCATTTGTCAGTGGAAGAGGAGTGAAGGCCATCAACTTTCCTTCCTATAAAGGAAGCCTTAGATCTTCGAATCTCAGCAGTACAGCGATTCCTTGCTACAATAAAAGCAGAGCGAGTTAAATCGGAAGGAGAGCCTTGGAATGATCGGTGTGCTCGATTCCTAGCCTGGATAGCCATGGGGCAGGCACGGTCAAACCAAGGCTTAGGGGGAGAGAAAGTTTTTCTAGAAGAGGGGATGTATGGCTCTATTCCTGCGGTCATGATCTCGGCAACTTTTAGAGCTACCTGATCAGGGTCGCGGGATTGAAAGCAGTAGTCATTCCATGGGAAGTCAAAGTGGAAGTTACACAAATTTTCATGTTGGGTACGCTAAAAGTGCCAAAGGCAGCGCTGAGTAGGAGGGATTGGTGGAGGGGGAGCAAAAATGGAAGAGACTGAGATCATAGAGTTTCAGATTTACCAAGAGGGGAAAGCACAGAAAAAGAGTAGTTTGAAGGGTTAGACGTAAAAAATAGGTCAAGAGTGTCTGCAGCATGTTCATGACGATCAGGACGCCAGTAGGATGCTTGATAATTTGCTCCAGATAGTAAGTAATAGAGAAAGCAAGGGCCTCACTTCCTCCCACATCAGTGTGAGAAGAATGAAGCCACTCACTGTAGTGTACATTGAGGTCTCCAATGTAGAGAACTTCGGCATGTGGGTGAGAAGATAGCAAGGACTCATGGGACGAGGACAAATATTCAAAGAAAGACTTGGTGAAGTTTGGGGAACAGTAGCAGAGGCAAAGGAAGTTAGTGGTAGTGGAGAGATAGACTTTCAGCCAGAGAACATCAAAGTCAGGAGAT
>JAXCGZ010009567.1:90000-100000 GCA_037179515.1 Halocaridina rubra
ATGGAGTACATCACATCATTATTTGGAAAATAAAAATATTATATTGAAAAAAGCCTCAGTAAAAAAAATAACAAGTCCTATAATGATCTAACACAATAATGCTAATGTATGAAACCAACTGCATCAAATTGGCTCTGGAAAGCGAAAAGGAAAATAGTTTGTTAGCACTCTCCAGTCTTTCGTAAAACTTTGACAAGGCTTACGACAGACGTGCAGGCATGGAGATAAGTACCAGAAAACAAACGACGAGAAACAAACAAAAAAGAAAACCCATTAAGAAATATATTGGGGAAAAAAGATTAGAGAGAGAGAGAGAGAGAGAGAGAGAGAGAGAGAGAGAGAGAGAGAGAGAGAGAGAGAGAGAGAGAGAGAGAGAGAGAAATAAAAAGGTGCTCTAAATGTCGGAATGTTTGTGGGATTTTCCAAGAACGTCTGTCATGAAACGTGTAGTCACTGTACCCTGGGGCTGTTTACTGTTGCATGTGGCTCTGCATTTATTGCCCAGCTTTATTGCACTAGTTGAGCTGCACAAAATGACTTTTTCTTGCAACAGCCCCCAGGTAAATATTGTTATTAGTGCACACCCGGTTTCTTCCCCCCTCTTCCTCCCTCCTTGGCCTCCACACCAAAACAGTCCTTTGCAAATTCCTTATTACCGTCATTTACACGGACGCTTCTCAAATGAACCAATTTATCTGTCATCGTCGATGTCAAAGCCACAATCTTACGCTTTTTTAGGGGGTTAGGGGTTAGGCAGGGAGGGGAAATCTATGTATTCAGCTACTCGAAAAGTGCTCTCAGAGAAATCCATTAAGATATTTACGGCTGAAACAACGTAAGAGCTGCTAATGAATGCACGCATGAAAGCATTTGGGGAACTCACTAAAACGTGAAGACAAATATGATTAAGAGTATACTGAAGAAGCTCTCTAAATACAAGAAGAGCCTGGAGAAACAAATTAATATGCATATATTTTAGTATGAAAAGTGCTAATTATTTTACTTACTATCTGTGTGGTCAAGTTTGTGTATATATATATATATATATATATATATATATATATATATATATATATATATATATATATATATATATATATATATATATATATATATATACATATATATATATATATACTTAGATGAGACACCATAATCTTGGAGGGTAAATGAGTTTGAGTACTTATTCTAACAAGAGTGAAGCGTAAAGGACTCAAAATTGGGTAAAACAGATGGTTATGAAGGTTAAAAGAATATCTCTTCTTTGACATTCTCACGCAACATTGCACATTACTGTGGAAATTAAGGTTCCTCCTAAAAATTTCTCCTATAAGAAGAAATTAATAAAGATATAAAGAGAGAAAGAAACCGACGCATAATATGAAATAATACATACATGAAATGATAAAACCAAAATAGAAAGAAAGGCAAATTATATATATATATATATATATATATATATATATATATATATATATATATATATATTATATATATATATATATATATATATATATATATATATATGCCTATTGCCCCTGGCCGGCATTCGAACCTAAGATACATAATTACTATGTCAATATGCTACCAAATACACCACTAAATGTCTTAATAAAAGAAGCTAGGTTCTTAGGTTCGAATCCCGGCCAGAGGCAAAATATGTTTCATGTTTTCACATGTGTTAATGTGTGTATTTGATCATTGTTGATGCCTATATATCATGGGATATGAATTAAATGCGAAAATGAAGCCACGAATAAGGTTGGGAATAAGCTGTAAAATGAACAATAAGTATTCAAAAGACTGCGTTCATTCCCTATCTTAGCAGTTACTCGAGAGCTTAGCTTCTTCTTTTAATGCGAATGGTGTAGTTGGTAGCGCCTTGACATAATAATTATGTGTCTTAGGCTCGAATACCGGCAAGGGGCAAAATATGTTTCATGGTATCATATATGTTAATGTGTTTTTTGATCACACACACACACAAATACACACACACGCATATATATATATATATATATATATATATATATATATATATATATATATATATATATATATATATATATATATATATATATATATATATATATATATATATATATATATATATATATATATATATATATATATATATATATATAAATAAATAAATATATATATATATATATATATATATATATATATATATATATATATATATATATATATATATATATATATATATATATATATATATATATATAAATATATATATATATATATATATATATATATATATATATATATATATATATATATATATATATATATATATATATATATATATATATATATATATATATATATATATATATATATATATATATATATATATATATATATATATATATATATATATATATATATATATATATATATATATATATATATATATATATATATATATATATATATATATATATATATATATATATATATGTATATATATATATATATATATATATATATATATATATATATATATATATATATATATATATGATAAAAAAAATAAAAAAATAAAAACAAATTCAAGAGAAGGTACATGACGAAAAGGACATTGAGAAACTCTACCTCTAATAGGAACTTTTTCTTTATTTTTTTAAGGATAAAACACCCTAAACCCAGTTTAAATCCAATCTTATGTTTTTATAAGTGTGACACCGGGACAGGCAAAAAAAATGCCCACATTAATAAAGTCCTAGGCACTAGAAAACATTAAGACGAAGGAAAAGGAAAAAGGTTATGGACAAGGCATAGATGAGGTAATGATACACAAAGGAAAATGACACGCTGAAAAAATAGTCAAAATACTGAAGACCTAGAGATATGGAGGATTAAGCCCTGAGATGACGATAGATCTGCTTTTTGAAAGAAGATAGGTTATAAGAATTTGCAGAGACAGAAGGAGGAAGAGAGTTCCAGAGTCTGGAGGTAGATGAGAAGAAGCAGTTGCTGCACCGACTAATCCGCGAGCTACAAATCTCCATATAGTACCTGTGAGACGAGGTCGCTTGGTGAGTACTACGCAGACTATGCAGTGGTGGAGGTATGCAACTCACCAACTCAGAGCAGCGATGGAGGTAGTAGCAATAGAAAAGAGATAGGGATGATACCTTACGGTGCAGAGATAGAGAATTCAGATTAGAAGTAAGAGAAGGATCATCAATGAGTAGAACTGCCTTAGATTCAACCCTATCAAGGAGATAAGTATAAGAAGAAGCATCCCAGACGTGTGAGAAGTATGCTAAGCAGGGACGGGTAAGACCCTTATAGATTTCAAGTAACTGTTAGGAGGAAAAGTAATGACGTAAACAAAACAGATCCCCCAATTTTTTGGCTGCAGATTTAGAAATTTGGATTATGTGATTCCTCCAAGACAAGTTAGAGGCTATATGGATTCCTAGTACATTGATAGAATTAAGAGGGTAAATTTCGTTTGATCCGAAGAGAACGAGATAGCCAGAAACTGTCTTGGAGGCATTATATTTAACTAAATTTTGGGTGCCCTACTCAGATACCCTCTGTATATAGGAGTTGAGAGTGTAAGTGATACTAGACTTATTGCGAGTAGCAGATGAAGGCTGTGAAAAAAAGGCAGAGGAAAAATGAAAGTTAGAATCGTCGGCAAAGGCATGGAGAAGAGAGGAGGATGGGAATGGGAGAAAATCGTTGACGATAAGAAGAAAAGATTATCTTTTACTCATATCTACTTTATTTTATGTAGTAGTTCAAGGTTATCATTCCATCATTTCTATTTAATTTCACGTGGTATGTAAAGGTGATCCTTTGATAATTTGTTTCATTTTACGCTGTTCTTTTAAGGATATTTGTATCGTATCTACTTTTTTTTCACGTGATATTCTCATTTCTATATACTTTTACGCATGAATTCAAGAAAGTCTTTTACTTATTTCTACATCATTTTACACTGTAATTCGAGGTTAAATTTTACCCATTTCTACTCCATTTTACGAGATAATTCACTTCTTTCTTTATTCGTTATGTGCTTCGTTGTTCTTAGGGGTTCAAGGTTATTCCTTTGTATTTCATTTTACACGTTAGTTCCAGGTAGCTTTTAATACTTTTCTTATTCATTTGCGTGGCAGTTCAAGATTATTGTTATTTATTCCTATAGCATTATGCGCGAAATCCAATGAGTTACTCATATTTGCTTCATTATACGCAGTAGTTCGAGTTCAGCTTTAAATCATGTCTACTGCACTATACGTACTAGTTCCAGGATATTTTTCATTAACTTCTACTTCATTTCACGTGGTCGTTATAGGTTTTCTATTACTTACTCTTACTTCCAATTTCTTATTTTTCATTATATAATATAAATCTAACCAGTTAATGCGAGATACTTGATGAAAATTAAAACCGTAACACCCATTATTAAACCCGATTCTGTAATACGTCAAGGGAAATTCTGAAGGTTTGTGAAAGTGATGTATTTTAATACTTATGATAAACTTTGACAACTTTGACAACTTTTCCATTAATGTGTTCGTCATAGAGTTCTCCTCTTCTCCTGCCTCCTGATAACAGATAATTTGCTTATTATTATTATTATTATTATTATTATTATTATTATTATTATTATTATTATTATTATTATTATTATTATTATTATTATTATTATTATTATTATTATTATTATTATTATTATTATTATTATTATTATTATTATTATTATTATTATTATTATCATTATTATTATTATTATTATCATTATTATTATTATTATATTCAGAAAGATAGATAGTGTAGTTATAGATATCTGCTTATGCCTGTGAGTATATAATATAGTTGGACAACACGGCAGTCGAGTGGCTACAATACTCAGTGAAAGTGTAAACATACAGTAAAACGACAAACACATATAAGTATTGACGTCACACATCAAGTGATGTACTCGGAGGGGGGGGGGCTACTGCAAAGACAGTGTTTAAGAGAACAAAGAGTAACACTCTCCAAGCCTCCTTGTCCACAAATAGCACTGGAGAAGAGAAACTGTACGAGCCACCTTAGAGAGATTCTGGGTGGGAAAGATCCCCTGTATCCAATGTGCTAGCAAAGAGCATAATCTGCAAAATTACCCATTTTGCAACCACAAAACTGCACTTCTTTCTTAGTCTAATTAGCCCAAGAAAAACAATAATAATAGAACAATTATGTTGCTCTCAATAAACCATGAAACTGATAAGAGAATGTGAAACAACGGATAATAGTTGGGAAGAGGAAGACGTTGATTGCATTGATATACATTATTTATAAATATCAAGACGTCATAGATCACCCCATCTGTGCTTTCAACGTAGAAACTCTCCAAAGGCAACTTGAAGTGAAGTCATTTTTCTCTCTAAAATCCGTGAGTCCTAGACAGTAACTATAATGACTTTTTGTTATTAAATAATCACTCAAGACGTAATAAGTTTAAGATATGTGAATCTATCAAATTTTCAGTTTATTCTATAATACTAAATGGGTTTCAAATGCACTTACTAGGAACAGAAAAACTCTCAATGAGGAATTTTAGCCCCTAATACTACATCTCACAAGGAGGTGACGTAGGGACAAATAATCCAGTGCGAGAGACTACCTAAATTGAGAAAAAGAGAGTCGTTTGAAGTCTTAATTGACGCCATAACAGCTACCGGGTGTACCATAATATCACGGTATGCGTTTGTCGTTCCCTCACTCCCTTTTCCCACACATAATCATCTGGTCTACTTCACATATCTATCCCCCATGACAACTTCTGGTACGCGTACTCTATCAAGAAAAGGTACTTTAGCAATAGCAAGGGAACTTACGGTGGTAGCAGAGGGAATAGTAACAATACTCGTATTAAAAGCGCACGCTGGTATATGAGTTGAAATATAGCAAGCATGAAAATGGTAACAAAGAAAGAGTAAGAATAGTCGTAGTATGAGAGTACGTTGCTTTATGATTTAAAAAAGTAACAGTAGCAGATGAACCAGCATTCAGTATTAGTAACAACCATGAAAGTAGGCTTCCGCTGAAGAAAACTGACGCAGAACCAACAATTCTAAGAACAGCAGCACAGCCACCCACTTTCTTCATCACAATGATACCTCTTGTATCACCTTCGCATGTCTAAATAGCGTCCCCGCAACATAGTAAAGGAAATGTCACAAAAGGCAAAGAGTGGTAGTTGAGCAGGACCTGAAACGCCCAGAGGTGCTTCTCATTAAGGTAAAAATAACCCTTATTTGTCCCCTCACAATGCTTGTACTTTAGGTAGTACCTGAAGCAGTAGTCTTGTTTATCCTTGCTTCCTCCTCCATCACATCCTGCTTGGGGTTAAATATAAAATGAAAACCTCTCTCTCTCTCTCTCTCTCTCTCTCTCTCTCTCTCTCTCTCTCTCTCTCTCTCTCTCTCTCTCTCTCTCTCTCTCTCTCTCTCTCTCTCTCTCTCTCTCTCTCTCTTCCAGGGGTGGCGACGGCAGGAATTTCGCAATGAGATTACAGTAGATAACATTATTCGCTAAGAGTTGAGGCATTTACATATACAAAAATGAACATAGGAGAGAAATACTTTTAGTGGAAGGCTAAAAGCAAGCTAATCTAAATGTATTTATGCTACCATTCAATAATTTACCCTAATTAGTATCTAAATATTCAAATGTCCCCCCAAGTATTTCAATGAACCATAAAATGAAGTCTTGTTTCTCACTATTTCGGTGTCTCACGTCTCCATCTTCCTTAATCCACATTGTGGGTGGGAGGGAGGGAAGTGGATATTAGACGTATTAATCTGTCATTATTAAATGCAAATTGGTCTAAGGAAGCATATGCAATATGTCTCGCTAGATAACCCACTGATACCTGAGAGGGGATACGACGCTCCAACGGCAATTAGTACAACGTAGAAGAAGAAGAAGAAGAAGAAGAAGAAGAAGAAGAAGAAGAAGAAGAAGAAGAAGAAGAAGAAGAAGAAGAAGAAGAAGAAGAAGAAGAAGAAGAAGAAGAAGAAGAAGAAGAAGGAGAAGAAGGAGAAGAAGGAGAAGAAGAAGAAGAAGAAGAAGAAGAAGAAGAAGAAGAAGAAGAAGAAGAAGAAGAAGAAGAAGAAGAAGAAGAAGAAGAAGAAGAAGAAGAATTAATGAGACACTAAAAATATATTAACCCTTTAGATATGTTTAGGAAGCACCTTACAAAATGGAGATAATAATTATTTCTTGTATATATATATATATATATATATATATATATATATATATATATATATATATATATATATATATATATATATATATATATATATATCTTGTATATATTTTAATTTATCCATTTATCATAAAGCAATTTCCGGCATGGGTTTGGGCGAATCATGGCATGTTATCTGAAAGACGTGTCAGCACAAAAAAAAAAAAAAATTGAAGAAGCATAGGCAGAGAAAAGAAAAGAGACGTGAAATTCAACGAAACTCTTTGAGTCTTTGAGTCGCGTGATATTGGAGGTGATGATAACTATTAAATATATATATATATATATATATATATATATATATATATATATATATATATATATATATATATATATATATATATATATATATATATATATGTATATATATATATATATATATATATATATATATATATATATATATATATATATATATATATATATATATATATATATATATATATATATATATATATATATATATATATATATATATATATATATATATATATATATATATATATATATATATATATATATATATATATATATATATATATATATATATACATATATATATATATATATATATATATATATATATATATATATATATATATATATATATATATATATATATATATATATACATATATACATATATATATATATATATATATATATATATATATATATATATATATATATATATATATATATATATATATATATATATGAAGTCGCCGTGGCTCAATCGGTAGCGTCTCCGACTCTGAGGCGTCAGGTCCAGGGTTCGCGCCCCGTCACGGCCTGAGGTTAGCAAGGGCATGCACTCAGCGTAAGGATTACATCTGCCAAAACAAGTCCTTCGCAAGAAGGCAACCGTCCTAGCCCTTGGTAGATAAGGGAGTCCGTGACGTAAAACCGGAACCGGATATATATATATATATATATATATATATATATATATATATATATATATATATATATATGAAATATACAATTCTTACATATGATTTATGTTGTTTTATTCTTACATTTAATGGTTTAGAAGTCTGTCTATATAATATTTGTTACAATCGCCATAAGGAATCTCATATGTAACATTGCAATTACAATCTGAGAATTTTATTTTTTAATTCCTCTGATGGTAATTGTACTGATATATATATATATATATATATATATATATATATATATATATATATATATATATATATATATATATGTGTGTGTGTGTGTGTGTGTGTGTGTGTGTGTGTGTGTGTGTGTGTGTGTGTGTGTGTGTGTGTGTGTGTGTGTGTGTGTGTGTGTGTGTGTGTATGTGTGTGTGTCTTCGTGCGTATGTCTGTGTCTGTGTGTGTCTCTGTGTGTGTGCGTAAATGCATTAGCAAGTAAACTATGCGGAAAGGGAGAGGTGCTGCATACAATATGAGAATTTTATGCTGTAGCATTTAGGCAACTGAAATGATACTTAATTCCTTTGGCGAAATGAAATGACCCAATAGCAAAATACCTTCACAAAGAAAGACAAATCAGGACTCCTTAACATGAAGAAAAAAATATTTTTTTTATATAATTAATAAGTATATACCCTACAGAAAACCTAGGGCTTCTGCCTATGTTTTTTTTTTTCTTCCTTATAGCAAGACCTTGTGTTCTATTCATCAATATTTGTTTAGGGGTATTTTTAATAGAGCTAAAGGTGACTGCGCAAGAAGTGAACTATTCTGGCATTAGGACTTGACGGACTAAGGTTAAAGTTCATTTAAAACCCTGAAAAACGGATGTTTTATTTTTATTCATCGATGGGCAATCAGTAGTGTACTTTAAGTACATGCACAAGTCAGCCATTACGGTCTAAGAAAACAGAGGCTATAATTCAAAGCATTGACATTCAGGGGTTTTTGATAGCTATAACAAATTTACTAACTACATTTACAATGACTATTACTGAATATTTCTACCACGTTTCCTTTTTGAAAAGAACATACACACATGAAAATAATTGCAAGTTTCGAAAGGTTAGGTCAGATCATCAGAACAATATTAAATTATTTAAGGTGATATTTCTGATGCTGCATCGGTTAGAGAATAACAGATATTTGTGTGGGTATGTCTTTCAGTCAAGCACATACAAACACAGTGTTTTTTTCCTAGAACTTTCACGTAAATTGAATATGCTTATCAGTCTTGACACGCTCTTCAACACTTGCATTATTTGCATATTAAATAACTTTGCAAAAGTCATAGTGGTTATGTAAAATAAAAGAATAACCTCAGACGCGTCTAATTTGACAGAATTACTACTTCGAGTCTCATTCTTAAAGAAATAAAATATTTTGACAGAAACATAATACACAATCAATGAGACAATATGAAGACCTATGAAATAACGAATAGTTCGCATCCAGGAAGCATTACTTATAAGAATACCTTGAAGAAGCATTTTGTGTCATAAAACAACCTAAACTATCAATGAACGGCGTCAATAAAACGTGTATAACTGAAGCCTGATACAGTTCGATGAGTCACCAGCTGCTTATACTTTGGAGGCAAATTTAAATACTTCTAGTGATGCGATTATAAGCTACCTTGCAGCATATACAAATAATAAATTACAAAATATAATAGTAATGAGAATGCTAACACCTGCCAACTCAGCAGACTATTGGACTTAAATAGGACTGTTCTGGACAGCTTGATGTAAGTCTTCCTTCATTTACGATTCTTTTTCTATGC
>JAXCGZ010009567.1:112500-120000 GCA_037179515.1 Halocaridina rubra
CACAATACAAGAAAAGAAAAAGTACTTGTCAGACAAGAATGGTCTCTTGTTGTTATATATAAGTTTGGTCAATAAAATAAGATTTACATAATGATAAAGACTGATAAATAACGATCAATTTCATGCATATGCTTCACTTGGACATCATTCTCTCACTTTTGCAATTAAGACTCTCTCAGCTAGAGAATTTTAAAGCCTAACACTAGAAGAAAAAATATAAATCATGAGAAATGTTATTACATAAAAGAATAAATAAGGTACACAATTGAACAGGAAAATATTCACAGTACAAAAAAATAGTTTGATATTAACTATGAATGCATAAATAACCAAACAAATCAATATACAGATAGAACAAAATAACAAAACTGTAATAGAAAGAATATTTAACACAAAATGAAATCCATAACTTTAATTAAGCTTCAGAGCAAGAGAATGTGAGAAGGTAATCTTTTCAATATATCTAAATAATTAAGTGGGGGAAAACTAAAGAGAGAGAGAGAGAGAGAGAGAGAGAGAGAGAGAGAGAGAGAGAGAGAGAGAGAGAGAGAGAGAGAGAGAGAGAGAGAGAGAGAGAGAGAGAGAGAGAGAGAGTTGCAATGGGCTACCTACAGGATAAACATTACCATTAGTTCAGGCAAAACATATTCCCACCGATTCCCTCTTGATGATTACATGTTATCTTTAATGCATTACTCACTTTTTTCTTTTCTTCCTTCTCTCTTTTTAGTTTCCTTAGGGAAGGTGTGGGACTGTGAGAGTAATTTCACCGAATGAGTATGATATAAATATGCATAAATGTGGTCACAAACACGCAATCTCTACGGCCGAAGTCCAGAGTCACTTGTTTGTTTGTGAAAGTTCTCTGGGTACAGTCAGAATACGGCACTTATTTTTAGATATAAAATTTGTTGCTGCTCTTTTTTAACCCTGGAGCTGCCAGACGAGTATTATTGTGTTAATCTAAGACACAACTGGCGAAGATTCTCATCAGTAACAGACCCCATGCATCTAATATTGTACTCATTGACCCGATTGAGTCGACAGGAACCCGTACTTCATGAGATAGTTAATACCTCCGCCCTGACATCTCAGTCACATAATGACTCCGGCTACCCAAGTGATTTGATCTCGGAACTTCTTGAGTGAGAGCCAGGTGTTGGGTCCGCTGACCTACCGACGGGAGTCGAGGAATTTAGACTGGATGCCCTTGCTATCATCCCGAGGCGAGATCGAACCTGCGTTAGTCAGGCTCGTCACTTCCCGACTCGCGCAAACTACCACTGAGCTACCAGGGCCTCATATCATTAATGTCTATATTGCATGCTTTCCTAGTTTGCAGAGTTCTAAGAGAAGTTTACATTGATAATTCAAGAGTATTTGTGGACTTTAAGTAATAATAATAAGTTAGTACGACATACCAACACACTACTTCATATTTAGATTTACATTTAAGATAATGATAAGTGAGCTTAAAAGTCTTACGTAATAGTTCCCCCCCCCAGCCCTCTACCATCGTTTATATTATTACGTGAACGATCCATCTTTGAAACTCTTGCAGAATATTTCTCTCTCTTTTTCACGAGAACTGAAAGACAACCATTTCCAAACCTCGAGCCTGACAATGTACTCCTTTATATACCTATACATTTCTAAAGGCGAGCTGAACGAGCAAATCGAATGGCAAGAGCTAGCATTTTGTTATTGTAGGATAACTAAACGAAAATTAATCTTGGTGTGCTCGTTTGTGTGATTACCTAATTGTGATTACCTAATTGTGTTTACGGGATAGGGCCCAAAGCTCGTATCTTCCCGTCTCCTGATCGGTTCCATTTTATACTTAGTGATACTTATCATACCTGTCCTTAAAACTATGGATTGAGATAGCATTAACTACCTCCTCGCTTAGCCAATTCCAATTATCAACTACTCTTACACTGAAAAAGTATTTCCTTACATCCTGCAAAGAAGTTTTCTTACGAAGCTTCAAACTATGACCTCTAGTTCTAGAGACAGCCATATCAAAATATCGATCCCTATCCACTCTATCATAACCATGAAGGAATTTAAAGACTGTCACCATATCCCCCCTCACTCTTCTAGCTTCGAGTGATGGTAAGTCTAATTCCCTCAGCCTCTCATCATAACTGAGATTGCGTATTTCTGGCACCAGTTTCGTGGCATGTCTTTGAACTTTTTCAAGCTTAGCTATGTGCTTTTTCAAGTTCGGATTCCAAAAGGGAGCTGCATATTCGAGTTTTGGCCTCACATAGGTTACATAAATATTTCTGAACATTTCCTTGTCCATGTGCCTGAAGGCTACCCTTACATTTGATAAGAATGCATATGCTGCCCTTACTATGCCATTTATGTGTATTTCTGGAGACAAATCTGCCAATATGTTTACTCCTAGATCTCTCTCATTTTCTGTCTCTTGAAGTTGTACTCCAGCCACCGAGTAGTCAAGCTTGGGCCTTCTTGCACTTGTACCCATTCTCATTACCTTACATTTTGAAGTACTGAATTTCATTAGCCACTTTTCTGACCACTCATGCAGATTATTTAGATCCTCCTGAAGTTCTCTACCATTGTTCTCGGTTTTTACTTTCTTCACAATCTTTGCATCATCAGCAAACATATTCATGAATGAATTTACAGACTCTGGTAGGTCATTTACATATACAAGGAACAAAAGTGGCCCTAAAACTGAACACTGTGGAACTCCACTACTAACTCTTCTCCATTCAGACACTGAGTGTCTTACTCTAACCCTCTGTTCCCTTCCTTCTAAGTAAGTTTTTATCCATTCCAAAACATTTCCACCTATTCTAGCCATTGATTGCATCTTCCTAATAAGTCTCCCATGTGGAACAGTGTCAAACGCTTTCTGGAAGTCTAGGAATATGCAATCTGCCCAGCCCTCTCTTTCCTGTAAGATTTGGCTTACCTCATCATAAAATTCTAATAAGTTTGTTACTGTTGATCTACCTTCTCTGAAGCCATGTTGCCTCACTGACAAAAAGTTGAAGGATTCCAAGTGAAGAGAGATATGTTTCCTTAGTAGTTTCTCCATAACTTTGCAAACTATGCTGGTCAAGGAAACTGGTCTATAGTTCAGAGCCGTATCTCTCCTTCCCTTTTTGAAGATAGGTATCACATTTGCTTGTTTCCAGCATCTTGGAATCTCCCCCGACTCCAGTGACTCCTTAAATATGATACTTAGTGCCACTGATATTGTGTTTGCGCATTTTTGAAGCACATGAGGGGATATGTCATCAGGACCTGTAGCTTTATGAACATCTAAATCCATCAGCGCTTTGCATACCTCTGTGGCTGTAAGGTTGATGTTCTCTAATACCGGCCCTTGAGCTTCTATCACTGCAATCTGAGGGGGTGGGGTATTTTCTACTGTAAATACTGACTGAAACTCCTTGTTCAATTCTTTGCAGATCTCTTCATCCGTCTCAGTGATGCTTCCATCCGCTCTCTTTAGCCTTAAAACCTGTTCTTTTACCTTCAGTTTTCCTCTGATAAAGCTGTGGAAAAGCTTGGGATTTTCTTTAGCCTTCCTGGTGATGTCCCTCTCATAGTCTCTCTCTGCCTCTCTCCTTTTACTTAGGTAGTCATTTCTTGCTCTTTTGTAGGCTTGCCAGGCATTTATGTTTTTTCTCCTCCTATACCTTTTCCAGCATTTGTCTCTCCACTCCTTAGCTCTTTTACACCCATTATCGAACCATTTCTCTCTGGCATGAATTACACCTACTTTGGTGACAGGTATGCAGCAATCTACTATCTTCCCATATTTCTCACAAAAGATGTCATACATTTCTTGTACAGATTTTTTGTAAAATAAGGTTCTCCAGTCAATAACTGCAAAAAGCTCATTCATTTTGACGTAATCTCCTTTCGGATAGTTCCTCCTCATGTCCTCAGTGCCTCTACTCTCAGGAAGAATATCTTCAATGATGTACTCCATCAACAACACACAGTGGTCACTCTTTCCAATTGGTGGTTCATACTCATTTTTTTCAATATCCAACACATTATCTGTGAACACTAGATCAAGTAGTGATGGCTCATCCCCACCCCTGGCCCTTGTTGGTTCCATGTATGCTTGTGATTACCTAATTGTGATTACCTAATTGTGTTTACGGGAAAGAGCCCAAAGCTCGTATCTTCCCGTCTCCTGATCGGTTCCATTTTATACTTAGTGATACTTATCATACCTGTCCTTAAAACTATGGATTGAGATAGCATTAACTACCTCCTCGCTTAGCCAATTCCAATTATCAACTACTCTTACACTGAAAAAGTATTTCCTTACATCCTGCAAAGAAGTTTTCTTACGAAGCTTCAAACTATGACCTCTAGTTCTCGAGCCAGCCATATCAAAATATCGATCCCTATCCACTCTATCATAACCATGAAGGAATTTAAAGACTGTCACCATATCCCCCCTCACTCTTCTAGCTTCGAGTGATGGTAAGTCTAATTCCCCCAGCCTCTCATCATAACTGAGATTGCGTATTTCTGGCACCAGTTTCGTGGCATGTCTTTGAACTTTTTCAAGCTTAACTATGTGCTTTTTCAAGTGCGGATTCCAAAAGGGGGCTACATATTCGAGTTTTGGCCTCACATAGGTTACATAAATATTTCTGAACATTTCCTTGTCCATGTGCCTGAAGGCTACCCTTACATTTGATAAGAATGCATATGCTGCCCTTACTATGCCATTTATATGTATTTCTGGAGACAAATCTGCCAGTATGTTTACTCCTAGATCTCTCTCATTTTCTGTCTCTTGAAGTTGTACTCCAGCCACCGAGTAGTCAAGCTTGGGCCTTCTTGCACTTGTACCCATTCTCATTACCTTACATTTTGAAGTATTGAATTTCATTAGCCACTTTTCTGACCACTCATGCAGATTATTTAGATCCTCCTGAAGTTCTCTACCATTGTTCTCGTTTTTTACTTTCTTCACAATCTTTGTGTGTGTGTGTGTGTGTGTGTGTGTGTGTGTGTGTGTGTGTGTGTGTGTGTGTGTGTGTGTGTGTGTGTGTGTGTTTGTGTGTGCGCGCTCGCGCACTGCTTGATGTATTTGAACTGTGTCAATTGTTTCCACACAAATCAAAGCCACAGCTATGTAACGGCGTTGTTGATGTCGACCACATCCTCTTTTCTCTTTGCACTTTCTGACAACTTTTTTTTTTTTTTTTTTAGTTTTACGTCACGGACTCCTTTTTCTACTAAGGGCTAGGACGGTTGCCTTCTTTCGAAGGACTTGTTTTGGCAGATGTAATCTCTACCCTGAGTGCATGCACTTTCTTACAACAAGAAAATAAAAATATCCGGAGGCTTAAAAACTTTTTTCCAGAAAGATTACAAAACCAAAATTACATAAATTATCATTGAGAAGCTTTCAAGTGCATTATTAAAAAACAAAATATCCAGAAAGATTACAATCACAATTATATAAACAATCAATGAAAAGAATTCAAGTCCATTGTTTACAAAAAAAAACCTATTTCCCAGAAAAATTACAAAATCAAAATTATATAAATGATCACTGAGAAGTATTCAAGTGCATTGTTTACAAAAATGTGAAGTTGTGCTTCCTTGCATTTTTAAATCATGTGATGTGTAGCAGCATTTTCTCTGCAAAGTTACATTCAAAGGCTATTATCATCTAAATAAAAAACTATATTATCAAGAATGATGCAGTCAAAAGAGTGTGAATGATACATGATATAATGCATTTGCTCTATATCAATAAATGTCATTTCATGAGCCAGGATATGTGTCTGCTGAAAGTTAAATTTTACACTGTGAGTTTCGTTAACAAAACAAAAAAATCTATCTCTGAACATGAAAGCTTAACCAAACCGATTGGAAGGGTATTTTGGTAACTGTTAAACTCGGTCATTTTCGGGAGAGCTTCAACAACACGTATGAAGAATAAAATACACTATTTACTATAAGCATCTAGTGACATTACATAATCCCATTAATTATTGATTTCCAAGCATATAATTAGTTTATCAATCCAATATTTCCAGACACTTCTACATATATGAATTATTAATAGCTTAAAGAGCTATTGACTGAATCTAGGATAGTCAGTGCAAATATGAAAAAAAACAAATCATATATATATATATATATATATATATATATATATATATATATATATATATATATATATATATATATATATATATATATATATATATATATATATATATATATATATTGTGCACGTATGACGCAGCCCAAAGGGTTTTCTCGCACCTGCTAGCTCAGAGAACTGTGGTGGATGGGTGTGAGGGGCGTTGCCATGTGATGAAGCGGTGGGGGTAAACCAGCTGCAGCTGTCGGGACTCATTGTAGAATACCCTTCCCCGCCTACCCTGTGGGAGACACAAGCCGGGTGGAAGGAGGGGAGACGTGGCACCCCTTTATCCTCAAGGAGCTGAGAGGAGTGGTTGAGGTGTGTATCGATCGTGGTGAATGAGCGTTTCTTGGCTCTGCGACCCCCCTTACAAGGGGGAATGAGGCATATATATATATATATATATATATATATATATATATATATATATATATATATATATATATATATATATATATATATATATATATATATATATATATATATATATATATATATATAAAACACTGGACTGTTAACATAAAGTCTAAAATGTTAGGAAAATGCCCAATAAAGAAAACAGCGGAAAAATATTTGAAGTACTTATTAATTTCGTGACCTTATCTAGTCACCATTGAGAAGTTGCCCAGGTAAAGTCACGAAATTGATAAAGTACTTCTAATATTTTTTCGTTGTTTTCTTTCATGGGCGTTTTCCTACAATGCACACACACACACACACACACATATATATATATATATATATATATATATATATATATATATATATATATATATATATATATATATATATATATATATATATATATATATATATATATATATATATATATATATATATATATGTATATATATATATTTATATATATATATATATATATATATATATATATATATATATATATATATATATATATATATATATATATATATATATATATATATATATATATATATATATATATATATATATATATATATATATATTTATATATATATATATATATATATATATATATATATATATATATATATATATATATATATATATATATATATATATATATTTATATATATATATATATATATATATATATATATATATATATATATATATATATATATATATATATATATATATATATATACATGATTTCCAATGACAATAATAATAATAATAATATAATAATAATAATAATAATAATAATAATAATAATAATAATAATAAAAATAATAATAATAATAATAATAATAATAATAATAATAATAATAATAATAATAATAATAATAATAATAATAATAATAAGAATAAGAATAAGAATAAGAATAAGA
>JAXCGZ010009567.1:125000-130000 GCA_037179515.1 Halocaridina rubra
GTTCCTTGTATATGTAAATGACCTACCAGAGTCTGTAAATTCATTCATGAATATGTTTGCAGATGATGCAAAGATTGTGAAGAAACTAAAAAACGAGAACAATGGTAGAGAACTTCAGGAGGATCTAAATAATCTGCATGAGTGGTCAGAAAAGTGGCTAATGAAATTTAATACTTCAAAATGTAAGGTAATGAGAATGGGTACAAGAGCAAGAAGGCCCAAGCTTGACTACTCGGTGGCTAGAGTACAACTTCAAGAGACAGAAAATGAGAGAGATCTAGGAGTAAACATACTGGCAGATTTGTCTCCAGAAATACATATAAATGGCATAGTAAGGGCAGCATATGCATTCTTATCAAATGTAAGGGTAGCCTTCAGGCACATGGACAAGGAAATGTTCAGAAATATTTATGTAACCTATGTGGGGCCAAAACTCGAATATGCAGCCCCCCTTTGGAATCCGCACTTGAAAAAGCACATAGCTAAGCTTGAAAAAGTTTAAAGACATGCCACGAAACTGGTGCCAGAAATACGCAATCAGAGTTATGAGAGGCCGAGGGATTTAGAATTACCATCACTCGAAGCTAGAAGAGTGAGGGGGGGATTAGGTGACAGTCTTTAAATTCCTTCATGGTTATGATAGAGTGGATAGGGATCGATATTTTGATATGGCTGGCTCTAGAACTAGAGGTCATAGTTTGAAGCTTGGTAAGAAAACTTCTTTGCAGGATGTAAGGAAATACTTTTTCAGTGTAAGAGTAGTTGATAATTGGAATTGGCTAAGCGATGAGGTAGTTAATGCTATCTCAATCCATAGTTTTAAGGACAGGTATGATAAGTATCACTAAGTATAAAATGGAACCGATCAGGAGACGGGAAGATACAAGCTTTGGGCTCTTTCCCGTAAACACAATTAGGTAATCACAATTAGGTAATCACACACACACACACACACACACACACACACACACACACACACACACACACACACACATATATATATATATATATATATATATATATATATATATATATATATATATATATATATATATATATATATATATATATATATATATATATATATATATATATGGTTCGGTTCCGGTTCCGGTTTTACGTCACGATATATATATATATATATATATATATATATATATATATATATATATATATATATATATATATATATATATATATATATATATATATATATATATATATATATATATATATATATATATATATATATATATATATATATATATATATATATATATATATATATATACGCACACACACATACATACATATATACATATATATAAATATATATGAGTAAGCCCAAGCTGTTAACATGCACCACTAAATGGTAAGGAAGCCCATCAGTGAAACAACACATAGAAAGAATGGCGCTATATATACATATATACATATACATAAATATATATATATATATATATATATATATATATATATATATATATATATATATATATATATATATATATATATATATATATATATTTATATATATATATATATATATATATATATATATATATTATATATATATATATATATACATAAACATACACATACACATATATATATACATATATATATATATATATATATATATATATATATATATATATATATATATATATATATATATACATGCACATACACACACATACACAGGGAATTTCTTGTTGCTCGCATAAATACTGGGTCAGAGAGCATTATAATAACTGTTGTATACAACCCACCAAGGAACCAAAATAGGCTTGAAATTTATGAGGAAAGTTATATAGGTACTATTGAAGTCATAAACTCAGTTGTTAACATGGCACGGGAAAAAAAATGTAGGATTTTGATTATGGGAGACTTTAATCATAAAGAGATAGATTGGATAAATCTTGACCCACACAGTGGTGAGGACTCATTCGGGGCAAGATTCCTAGATTGCGTACAAGGGAATTTCCTACACCAACATGTAATGGAACCAACAAGAGCCAGGGGTGGGGATGAGCCATCACTACTTGATCTAGTGTTCACAGATAATGTGTTGGATATTGAAAATATTGAGTATGAACCACCAATTGGAAAGAGTGACCACTGTGTGTTGTTGATGGAGTATATCATTGAAGATATTCTTCCTGAGAGTAGAGGCACTGAGGACATGAGGAGGAACTATCCGAAAGGAGATTACATCAAAATGAATGAGCTTTTTGCAGTTATTGACTGGAGAACCTTATTTTACAACAAATCTGTACAAGAAATGTATGACATCTTTTGTGAGAAATATGGGAAGATAGTAGATTGCTGCATACCTGTCACCAAAGTAGGTGTAATTCATGCCAGAGAGAAATGGTTCGATAATGGGTGTAAAAGAGCTAAGGAGTGGAGAGACAAATGCTGGAAAAGGTATAGGAGGAGAAAAAACATAAATGCCTGGCAAACCTACAAAAGAGCAAGAAATGACTACCTAAGTAAAAGGAGAGAGGCAGAGAGAGATTATGAGAGGGACATCACCAGGAAGGCTAAAGAAAATCCCAAGCTTTTCCACAGCTTTATCAGAGGGAAACTGAAGGTAAAAGAACAGGTTTTAAGGCTAAAGAGAGCGGATGGAAGCATCACTGAGACGGACGAAGAGATCTGCAAAGAATTGAACAAGGAGTTTCAGTCAGTATTTACAGTAGAAAATACCCCACCCCCTCAGATTGCAGTGATAGAAGCTCAAGGGCCGGTATTAGAGAACATCAACCTTACAGCCACAGAGGTATGCAAAGCGCTGATGGATTTAGATGTTCATAAAGCTACAGGTCCTGATGACATATCCCCTCATGTGCTTAAAAAATGCGCAAACACAATATCAGTGGCACTAAGTATCATATTTAAGGAGTCACTGGAGTCGGGGGAGATTCCAAGATGCTGGAAACAAGCAAATGTGATACCTATCTTCAAAAAGGGAAGGAGGGATACGGCTCTGAACTATAGACCAGTTTCCTTGACCAGCATAGTTTGCAAAGTTATGGAGAAACTACTAAGGAAACATATCTCTCTTCACTTGGAATCCTTCAACTTTTTGTCAGTGAGGCAACATGGCTTCAGAGAAGGTAGATCAACAGTAACAAACTTATTAGAATTTTATGATGAGGTAAGCCAAATCTTACAGGAAAGAGAGGGCTGGGCAGATTGCATATTCCTAGACTTCCAGAAAGCGTTTGACACTGTTCCACATGGGAGACTTATTAGGAAGCTGCACTCAATGGCTAGAATAGGTGGAAATGTTTTGGAATGGATAAAAACTTACTTAGAAGGAAGGGAATAGAGGGTTAGAGTAAGACACTCAGTGTCTGAATGGAGAAGAGTTAGTAGTGGAGTTCCACAGGGTTCAGTTTTAGGGCCACTTTTGTTCTTTGTATATGTAAATGACCTACCAGAGTCTGTAAATTCATTCATGAATATGTTTGCAGATGATGCAAAGATTGTGAAGAAAGTAAAAAACGAGAACAATGGTAGAGAACTTCAGGAGGATCTAAATAATCTGCATGAGTGGTCAGAAAAGTGGCTAATGAAATTCAATACCTCAAAATGTAAGGTAATGAGAATGGGTACAAGTGCAAGAAGGCCCAAGCTTGACTACTCGGTGGCTGGAGTACAACTTCAAGAGACAGAAAATGAGAGAGATCTAGGAGTAAACATACTGGCAGATTTGTCTCCAGAAATACATATAAATGGCGTAGTAAGGGCAGCATATGCATTCTTATCAAATGTAAGGGTAGCCTTCAGGCACATGGACAAGGAAATGTTCAGAAATATTTATGTAACCTATGTGAGGCCAAAACTCGAATATGCAGCCCCCTTTTGGAATCCGCACTTGAAAAAGCACATAGCTAAGCTTGAAAAAGTTCAAAGACATGCCACGAAACTGGTGCCAGAAATACGCAATCTCGGTTATGATGAGAGGCTGAGGGAATTAGACTTGCCATCACTCGAAGCTAGAAGAGTAAGGGGGGATATGGTGACAGTCTTTAAATTCCTTCATGGTTATGATAGAGTGGATAGGGATCGATATTTCGATATGGCTGGCTCTAGAACTAGAGGTCATAGTTTGAAGCTTGGTAAGAAAACTTCTTTGCAGGATGTAAGGAAATACTACTTCAGTGTAAGAGTAGTTGATAATTGGAATTCGCTAAGCGAGGAGGTAGTTAATGCTATCTCAATCCATAGTTTTAAGGACAGGTACGATAAGTATCACTAAGTCTAAAATGGAACCGATCAGGAGACGGGAAGATACGAGCTTTGGGCTCTTTCCCGTAAGCACAATTAGGTAATCACAATTAGGTAATCACATATACATACGCATGAATACACATTACTTTGGGCAGGTTTTTCTCCTTCTGCTCAATTGCATTTTTTTTTCATGCTAACTGTATCTGTTGCCATTGTACTTTGAGAAGGTGGTCAGTCAAGGTCACGAAATTAATAAGTACTTTATTATATATATATATATATATATATATATATATATATATATATATATATATATATATATATATATATATATATATATATATATATATATATATATATATATATATATATATATATATATATATATATATATATATAAATTCGTTGTTTTCTTTAATGGGTTCTACCATATATATATATATATATATATATATATATATATATATATATATATATATATATATATATATATATATATATATATATATATATATATATATATATATATGAAGTCTCCTTGGCATAATGGTAGCGTCCGCGACCCTAAGGGTGCAGGTCGAGGGTTCACGCACCGCCACGGACTGAGGCTAGTAAGGGCATACCCTCCGGGTAACGATGACATCTGCCAAAACAAGTCCTTCGCAAGAAGACAACCGTCCTAGCCCTTAGTAGAAAAGGGAGTTCGTGACGTAAAACCGAATCATATATATATATATATATATATATATATATATATA
>JAXCGZ010009568.1:0-30000 GCA_037179515.1 Halocaridina rubra
TATCTACCTCTATACAAAGTGTCATTAATAATTCTCTATATGGCTTTATCGAACCATATAAGGGTACTAGAACACATTGAAGGGAACTTACACAATAAAATTTTTCAGTTCATACTATTCCTCTATTATGCGATGTGCTTTTGTTTTTACAAAACTAAGGAATTTTGCTTTAGTATTCAATAATGTTTTTTGAACATAAATTTCTCTATGGCATTCTCTGATCCCATTCTTACCCAAGACAGGAAAGAAAAGCAGGTATCTGTCTCAGTGACTATATTTCTGTTCTTGACTAGGCACCAAATAATAAAATCTGCGAATCAGAACTAGCAGACATCTGAGTTTGTTTATCTCCTCCAGTCAGTCGTCATCATAAAGTGGCTTATCTTACACAAGGCCTAAATTTTTCGGTAGGGATATGAAATATTGCATTGTAGAACCTATACTCTTTAATGCAAATTACTTCTGTGTAATCCGGGGTTCAACCTAGAAATCTATTATATCTATCACAAAGGCCCTCATTTGGGGCTGATCTCAGTGTAATATGCATTTGGTTAACGTTTGTCGATGAAGAAATGGTTGTTGTAACGTAAATGAACCTCTATGTACAGAATATCTCCTTGCGACAATCCTTTCCTCCAATATTTCTTTGAGAAGCATTGAACAACTTTTTAGTTCAATTTCTTGGTTATTAACGCACACTTATCAAACCCAATCCACGATGTTTATCTGGCCCTTTCCAACAATCCTGGATGTCTGCACTTTTACAATGTAGGCACAAACCTGCACTTTTACAGTGTTATTACTTGAATAAAAAATCATCAAGTCTTTTGGCTTCTCCTGTCAGGGGTGCCCGCAGTGGTTCAATCATCTCCATAGCACCACATACCCTCATGTGCTCCCTCAACACTTCCATGACCTTCTCTTTGGCCTACCTTTCCCCCTCTTACCTGGCACCCCCTCCTTAGAATCCTAATTCCAAACTTAACATCATCCCTCCTCAGGACATGGCCAAACCATCTCAGGTCCGCCTCTCTCACCATGTCTCCAAATTGTTCTACCTATGCTATCCCTCTAATATACTCATTCTTTATTCTCACCATCCTTGTCACTCCCAAAGAAAAAAGCAGTATCTTCATCTATGCCACCTCCAGCTCTGCCTCCTGTCTTTTTGTAAGTGAGACTGTCTCCATGCCATACAACATAGCTGAGCATGCTAACGTTAGTAAAACGCTAACTTTTTCTCTTGCAGGTATCAATTTGTCACATATTTCTGTCACTCCTTTCTACTCACTCCGTCCTCACACACTCCCTTTTTCACATCTCTAGTATTCTTTCGGTTACTTTGAACTTTCAACAATTCAATGCCTTGCTACCTCACCACTCCACTATTTTGATGATTGTCAGACAAAATTTTGGAACCTAATCATACTCTGTGATCGTCAATTTAACTTTCCGAACTTAAAATAATCACGTCTAGACTGAGTTTCCCTGAGACTTTTAGGCATGGGAACAAAGATAGACTTACAAAACTCATGCAAATTTACTGCAGTACACTACATGTCAAACATATAGCTTCTTATCATCTTGCATAAGTGTTTTGTGTCTCTGTGCTCTATCAGGTCATAAATGGTGTGCAACAGGGCTATTTTCTTGCGCCATTTTTCTGTTACTTATTGTTTCTTCAGGACACGGTTTTTGCCTCATCAAAGCCCAAGCTAGAGATGATAGTGTTCTAACATAAGCTCTACATATGGGCAATAACTGAGCATGTTGAGCTGGCAAGGGCTACCATTGGAGGGACACCACTGATCTTTCCATATCATCAACTAGTTTCACCGAGAAACAATACATGTCAAACTGAGGAGTGAAACTCGGGACCTCCTCAGTGCAAGCCGTTAAAAATAATGTTGGTAACTCAGCACTACACTTCTCCCTTCTTTTGTTTCTTATCATTCTGCAGCTTCTAATGCCCAGTCTTATAATTTACAATTTTTTTATGAATGTAGAACCGGGATGGGCAAAGAAAATTGCCATCATAGGGCCAGGGACCTTAGAAAGCACTGACAAGAAGAAAAATTTAGTAGCTTAAGGACAGGGCAGATATAAGAGAATGGTGAAAAATAAGAAAAGGACAGGCTGACTGGATTGTCAAAGAAATGAAGACTTAGAGATATGGGAGGATTAGGCACTGAGATGAGTCAGGGAAGACGGAAGGAAGAAGAGTGTTCTAGAGTTCAGCAGTGGAAGGAAAGAAGCAGTCAATGCACCGATCAATTTGCAAGCTGCAAATCTCCATATAATAACTGTATGCCGAGGCCTCTGGGTGTGATACATGGCCTCGCCAACAGGAGGGATGACACTGCTAAGTCATCAGAGCAAGGATTAAAGTTATATCGACAGATGATCCTTTTCGGCAAAGAAAAAGAGAATCAAGATTGGAAGCAAGAGAAGGGTCATAAACCAGTTTGATGGTCTTAGAATCAATCCTATCAAGGAGATAAGCATAAGAATAAGCACTCCAGATGTGAGAGCAGTATTCTATGCAGTTATGGATGAGGCATTTATAGAGTTTTAGTAGTTGGGAAGAAAGGTATATACGAAAATGAAAGAGAAATCCCAAGTTCTTAGATGTGGTTTCAGAAATTTTATTTATGACTCCTCCATCTCCTGTTTCTCTGAATGCCTAATATGTTTATAGAATTGAGATGATAAATTTCATTGTTTTCAAAGACAATAGAGTTATCAGAAAGAGCAGATGATAAAAAAAAAAACTGAAACTGTATCTTGGAGGCAGTAAATTTTACTAAATTTTGGGTGCCTCACTCAGATACTCTAAGCAAATCGTACTTAAGAGTTGAAGAAATAGAATCATGAAAAGTAAACTTGTCGGCAAAGGTGTGAAGAAGAAAGAACTTGGATTAGGGAAGATTTTTCATGAAGAGAGAGAACAGAGAAGGAGAAAGAACAGAGACCTATGGATCATCACTAGTAACTGGAAATGAACTAGACTAGATGTTGAGCCATCAACAATCACAGATATAAGATGGTCAGAAAGCAAATTGGAAGTCGGAGAACAGAGATAATCGGTAAAGCCATAAGCAGGATGTTTAGCTTATAGAGTTTTGTGCCACCGTCTATTAAAATCCTTAGAGATGACAAGGGCCATGACAAAGGATTCACCATAGTTCTTCAGAGACGATGACCATATATGAGTAAGAGAGGATAGGAGGTCACCAGAGGCTTATGCATTGTGAAAGCCATACTGGTGGTCAGAAATAAGCGAGTTCATCTCAATATGCTTCAAGATGTGAGAATTTAGCAAAATTTAGAATACTTTAGCAATAGCAGAGGTTAGGCCAATTAATCGGTAGTGAAAGGAATAGAATTCTCATCCTTTTTAGACACTGGTGTGCTTCCAAGATTAAGTATAGATACTGGTTGAGAGAATGAGGTGAAAAAATGCACACTCCTTAAGGAACCTTGCAGAGGTACCATCGCTTCCGGATGCCTTGGTGGACTTTAGAGAGTGACATAGAAAGAATACGGGTTGGTACAGGGTTAAAGAGGGATAAAGTAGTAGGGTTAGGTGCGCTGGAATCACTTACAAAAGACGTAGCGAAAAAATGAGAACCAAATAGAGTGGCTTTGTCAGTGGGAGATCCAGCTACAAATTCGTTAGGACGAATGAAAGGTGGAAATTTTGAGTTATGCTTTTGGGAAGCTTTTTGATTAAGGACCAGAAACATTTATCAGTGTGAGAAGAGTTCAGGCCATCAACTTTCCTTCTAAGAAAGGAAGATGCAGACCGAATCTGAAGACATTAGCGATCCCTAGCAGTAATAAGAGCAGAGTGAGTTGAATCAGAAGGAGAGGCTTGGGATGACTAGTATGCCCAATCCCTGGCCTGAATAGCCATGGAATTATGCAAGGTCAAACCAAGGATTAGAGGGAGAAAAAGTTTTGATAGAGGAGGGGATGAACGCCTGTATTTCCGAGGCTATGATCTCAGGAGCATTTTAGCTACCTGATCAGGGTTGCGGGTATGAAAGCAGTAGTCATCCCATGCAAAATCAAGGAGAAAGTTATGCAAATCATCATGTTGGGTACACTCTTAGGGCCAAAGATGATTCTGGGTAGGTGAGATCATTGGTGGGAAGGGGGAAACGGAAGAGCTTGAGAACAAAGAGTGATGATACTGGGTAGGTGAAATCATTGGTGGGAGGGGGGAAACGGAAGAGCTTGAGAACAAAGAGTGGTCAGAGTTATCAAGATTAAAAAATACAAAATGTGAAAAGCTTGATGAATTAGAAGTAAAGAATAGATTAAGAATGTTAGTTCCATGGTCGTGGAGATCAGAAACATGAGTAGGATGTTTGATAATCTGCTCCAGATCATGATGAATTGATAAATCAAAGGCCTCACTTCCCCCCCCCCACATCAGAGTGAGAAAATGAAGCCACTCACTGGGAAGTGCATTGAAGTCTCCAATGTTGAGAATTTCAGAAGGTGGGTGAGAAGACAGCAAGGACCCATGACCAAAGAAAAAATATATTCAACGAAGGACACAAAGTTAGGATGGCAGTTAAAGTAGCAAAGAAATAAAGTGTTAGTGCAGAGATAGATCTTCAACCAAAGAATACTGATATCAGGAGATTCAAGGTTCATGAGCCTGGAAATAGGTGTGGTGGAACGAAAATGAGACTACAGATTATAGTGGGAGATTTGAAACGGGTCAGGGGATGCACGGCTAGACAGCTGAGTTTCAGTGAGAAGGACGTGGTTAGGGAGGGATGCACCAAAGTCAGGGGTTTTCAACCTTTGGGTGACCATGGCCCACTTTTGGCATCCCTAAATACTCCTGGTCCACTGCCCTTCAGAATTGTGAAATGATGATAATAAAAACATTATAAAGCATATTTAAAACACTTTATCAATTCTACTATTTCCTTTATGAATTAATCACTAGCCTGCATTTACTGTCAATAAATCATGTGCATTGTAATCAAACTCAATTTGAATTTTTTCATTTATGAAATTAAGTTTAGAGGATGTGCGTAGCCCCACTGAGAACTGTTCATGGCCCACCTGTGGGCCATGGCCCAAAGTTTGAAAACCACTGATTGAGGGGGTGTTCCACGCATGAAGGATTAAAATACTGTTCTCGGATGTTAGAAAAAGTAAAAGTAAAAGAAACTGATATAGCGCTCTAGAGAGAATATCTAGCGAAAACAGAACCCAGTCATCTTTATTACCAATTAAATATATTCTCCAAATGCCCTTGTATAATTACCACAACATCAATCACATATTTTTAGAAATAGGGTTACCTATCCATCGTTTTACAGAAATATTTTGGAAACTGACATTACTCTTAGTAATGGAAACATCATTTATTTTAAATAGCGAAATCTACTACAAAAATGTTGTTGGTCCTAGTCAGAAGAAGTTCTGGTATTACAACTTTGCAAGTGCTCCAGGTGCATATAGGGTTCATAATTATATACAAGTTGCCTTGTTTTAATATATGAGATCTTTCCTCTTCACATTATTCTCTTGACAGGACAGAGTCAAAGAAACATCATCTTATCACCTTTTCTGTTTACATAAGTGACCTCGACAGTGAAATTTTTTTCCTGTATTCTATGCACATTATTTTCTAAGGTGTTCTACTGAGTTAAAAAACTTTTCCACACTCAGATCATTCTATCTGATCCTAGTTTCTTATTTTCATTTGCTAATAAGATTTCAAAACTATGGGACATATGTACCTGGCTCTCAAGTTGTCTGGCAAATATTATAGATTTGTCAGCCTCTTTGCTCGCATTTACATATTATATTCTTAAATTATATTTTCATAAATATATTCATGTATCCACTGTTTTCATAAATATTGCAAATATTCCTTTGAACAGGCAAGCAACGAAGTTTCCTAAGAGGAAATAAAGAAAAGTTTATGCCTACAATATTGAAGAGGATCACTAAGTTTGTTAAACAAATACACATACAAGACATGCAGTCAGCAAATAGTATGTGATCGAGTAGCTTACTAGACGAGGGATATCATATATATTTAGGCAGTTTCTTTTTCAACTGAAATATTTATCACAGAAGAATCCATACTTAAACTTAAAAAATCTTACTTTAAAGAATCAATTGATTAATCATCATGACCAAAGCTCTTGCTTTGATTCATTTCAGGTGTATCCTGTAATGGAAAATTACAGTACGCAAGCAATAATATGCTTTAGAATGTTCATCCTTGATTCGATACAAGGTTGCAGAATTAGCAAACGGGTGTAGCCATAGCCGACCAGTCTGATTTTTTTTTTTATAAATCTTGAACTAATTATTCCTCCTCCTCCTCCTCCTCCTCCTCCTCCTCATAATAATAATAATAATAATAATAATAATAATAACAATAATAATAATAATAATAATAACAATAATAATAATAATAATAATAATAATAATAATAATAATAATAATAATAATAATAATAATAATAATAATAATAATAATAATGATAAAAGAAAGTCTCAATTCAGTCTTCTGTGTACACAATGAAATACCATTTTATTTTTTTTATATATTCACAACTACTAACCCTTGGCATACTGTTCACTTCATCTTCATCTTCTTTAAGCAAACAAATGACAATGTCTGTATTTAAAGAGAGAAATCTTCATCCTCTCCCCCTCCCTCAATTATCATAATACTCCCTTCCGCATCTCCCCTTGCTGCCCTCACCCCTTCCAGTCTCTCTCTCTCTCTCTCTCTCTCTCTCTCTCTCTCTCTCTCTCTCTCTCTCTCTCTCTCTCTCTCTCTCTCTCCCCTTTCTACCCTCTTCATTTGATTTATGGCCCCACAAGACTCAAGTAACCTCTTACTGTTATTAAAATCCTCTGAATTGGATGTCTTACTTTTTTCTTCTCCGAGAGAAGCCTGGATAGAACTTCCGTCTTATTATTAATATACATTTGTAATTGTGCTTCGTAAGTGTCTGTATGAAATTCGCAAGGTTTGCACAGAGGCAGCGTTACAGCAATGCCCTGTTCTTCGATTGCCATACTACCAGCTTTAAGCAAACGATAGTATTTACTAAGAAGGCAAGAAAATGTGTAAGAAATGTTCAGCTCATTGACATTTCCCCTACGATAGAACAGATATTTAGCCCTTTGAACTCCCATGAGTTGTGAAACTTCTTAATAAACATAATATGAAATTCAATGCATCAGGTTATTTCTACAGCCTTTAACGGACATCTACTTAACATTTACCTAAGTCCAGTTACTACCCCATCACTGGCCTCCCAATATCTATAATATGGAACGTAGTTTTATCAAATGATGTACCAGGGAAGTATGGCGAACAGATTCGATCGAAAGTGCAGAAATGAGAACGGGAGATGCGGACGAAGCATACCGTGCCAGAGCGGCATATTTTAAGGGAAAATTTAACTCTTTAGTCCCTTTCATACAAATATGCGTGTCTTTAATCATCTGAACCGTGAATACACGTGCTCACATAATACAACAAATTAATTCAGCCTTTTTAAAGTTTAAAATCCAAGAAATGGCAATAAATAACATATTTTCTGACTTTCTCAATTACAGCTGCTCTTTCCTATTTGGGTTACATCTTCAATAAAGGCAGCATAATGAGAGCTTCCTTGCTAATTAGTACGACCCTTCTGCTCCTACTGCTTTCTCGCCATGAGTGCTGTTACTATAACAGGAGCGAGAGAGAGAGAGAGAGAGAGAGAGAGAGAGAGAGAGAGAGAGAGAGAGAGAGAGAGAGAGAGAGAGAGAGAGAGAGAGAGAGAGAGAGAGAGAGAGAGAGAGAGAGAGAGAGAGAGAGAGAGATTTTAGCCTTGTGGAGGAAGGTTTAGTTCTTGGAGGCCCAAGATATGCTTTCTAAAAATAATAATATAGGGAACTCGAAAGCAACATATAGTAGATACTGCTCTGTACCTTCGATTTATTGTAAGAGGTTCGAACCTTTACAGACAAAGAGGCTTCAAGGTAATTATCATCTACGCACAATGGTATGAAGAACATATATATACAGTATATATTACATCTCTATAGTGGTAATACTTTTCCGTCGCCTGTCTTTCAAGCATTGTATGTACAAAGTAAAGCAAATTTATTATGCTACATACACATATAACGAAATACAATGGTATAAAATCAGGAAAAATAATGCGGCAAAATTTTCGATGCGAAGAAGGGAACCGCGGTAGTGCAAGGGTAGAATACGCGACTCAGGCAGTGACATACCCGCGACCAGTCCGCCAAGGGGCACTAGGAACGAAATCCAGCCTTAATCCCCCAGATTAAACCCGTCTATGCCTCCCAGATGGGAACTAACAGCGACGTATTAAACGTATGCAAAAAAAAAAAAAAAAAAATCGCCGTGAGGGAGAGAAACACTACCATTGTATTCTACATATCGGTGCTGAATAGAGAGGGCAGGGACGTGAAGGCTGGCAATACCTCCCTCCCTGACTTAATGTTCTAACTGCAAACCACCCAGAGTAAGAGATGCGGACGGAAGGAGTTTGAGAAAGTCCTCCTAATTCGGTTCTTTCATTGCAGTTGTAGTCAGTCTCTTAGCCTTACTTCAGCTTGATATGACGTCATCCTTGAACGAAAATTGATCAATAATGTCAACTGTAGTTTATATGCATTGGAAAACTCTTGGCAAATTCTTTATGAAGTAAAATAATAAAATCCTCTAAAGTAAACGAAGAGAAAAGAAGAAATACTCCGCGCTAATTAAAGACGAGAATGACAAGCCGCTCCAGTATACTGTACTAACCTCTATATTCATCACGTCCTAAATCAGAGAAGGGAAGACTCACTGCTTTTGAAGAAAAGGGAATTGAGAGAAAGAGGGTTTGGAAATAGGGTTCTTAGAGCTGGATGAGGAGGAGGAAGGGGAAGTGGACGAAGGGGAAATGGAGGGAGAGGATGGTTAAGAGGAGGTGGACGAAGAAGATATGAAGGGGAAATGAGAAGAGTTAGTGTACGAAGTGATAGAAGGGAGAGACGATAAAGAGGACGAAAGGCAAGAGGGAGAAGAGGTGATGAACGAACTAGAAAAAAGAATATGAAGAAGAAGCAGAGGATGGGGAGGGGGAGGTCAGGTAGCGAGGAAGCTTTAATCTTCTAGGTTGGTTTTCGGAGTCACGCTAAGGCTGCGTCTCTTGTTGACGAAAAAGGAATACGAGAACGGGAGAATTAATTCCTTTGTTTCATCTGTTATTATACATTATCATTACCTTTTCCTCCTTATAACATCATAATTCTTCCCGATATTTTCACATTAATACCATTCCCTCGTGTCAACGAGGCGGTTTTAATTTGCATGTGCTTTGATACGTAGTCTCTTTGGTGCAATTTTCATTACCGGGTCTTTAGGTAAACTTAGTTCTCAGATTTCGATTTTTCAATAATGAGCCCTCTTTACTTATTTTATTACTTATATAATTACCCTACTTATTTGATTTTTTGCTTATGTCTGAAAAAAAAAATTCCCCATTAATTTCCTTATCATGTCGAATTTAACAAAGGTTTCATGTTGGTTAACATTATGCTTATTTTTCTGTGCAATATTCATAAGCAATTTACTATGCAATTTTAACATGTAATGCGTATTAATGAAGTCTCTCGCGCAGTCAGAGACACCGCAAACGTTAACATATTATGATGCAGTGGGTAGACTTAATATGTATAAGTACAACAATGATACTGTCATCATATCTCATGGATAAGAATGGTCACTAGTCTGTTATAAAACCAGTATCTCTTAAGCTGTGCTTAAAAAGATAATCACATTGACAGGAAATGTCAGCAGTTTTTTATTATCAAGGTTTTCAAGCACCTGCCCATTCCACATACATTTTCAGTATGCTTTCTCTCACCTGCATAAAAATATTCTAGCGATGGCATATTCAGTTATTGTGCACAATGGCTCCTTATACTACATCCACGATACAATGATGCAGGAATCCGCAAAAGTTGAACTTGGATTCGGTTTGTGTTTTATATATTCAGGTTATTGGTTGTCTATTACGTTTAACAGAGATAAATATCTTTATTTACTATTCCATGTCGTCACATTAGTCCTTCAGCTTCTTAGAGTTTCACTAAATAATTGACACCTGGAAATTATATTACAGGCATACATAAAAGAGTAAATCCAATGTTGGAGTGGATATTATTTACTACGTCTTTTATACATAATAGCTACCCACGATAGAGGATTTAAGTATGCTGCAACAAGAGAATTATGAGTAATTACATACAGAAATACTGCGTCACATTATTACCTATATACATATAACGTCTTCTAAGTACGGATATTAAAATAGAGTTGTAATTGTTAAGACTAAAGTAAAAAAGGCCTATTTTTTACATCTTGAACTCTATTCTAAATCAAATGACAATAGAGCATTTTCTGTGAAGTCATACATACATACGTGATACTTCCTTTCCCCTTAAAAATGGAATAGCAATAATATATATCATACTTAAAACTAAAGATCACGTCAAATAGGAGGGATACCTCTGTTTTTTTTCTGGGAGGGAGTAACCTTCCTGGGCTATCTACATATATTATATCATGTGCATCACTGGTCATTCTCGTTCCTCCTTCCCCCCTGTTCAAGTCCAGGTCATGGTTTACAAATCATGTCCTTAGCTGATCAATATGACGTTTTGTTATATTGCTATTAATTGTGACATTGTAGTGCATGTCAGCAAGGTTTCCTTTCATGATACCAGGTGCCCACTTTTGAAGGGCGTTATATGAACGTACCATGACAGGAAATAAAGGAACATAATGAGGTACCTAATGAAACGTCTCAATCTGTTTCCACTCACAATTGTTTTGTTGGGCTTGGAAATTAAGAAAAAATTAAGTCTAATTTATGTCTTATTCTTCTACCCATTAACAATTGTGAAGGAATTTGACCAGTGACACCATGTTCAGTGGCTCTGTAACATAAAAGGAATTTACTTATGTGACATATGATGTCAGAAGGCGTAGCTTGTCTACATTTCATATTATATTTGAAAGTTTGTACAAAGCGTTCTGCTCATCATTTGTACTATGGTGACTTGTATGAGTGATTCCATTTAGTCTCTAAAAATTCTTGGAATTCATCAGAACAACACTGTCGTCCATTATATGTCACAGCTCTTTTAGGAAGAGCGTGCGTAGCAAAGATTGGCATTAACCGCAAAGATTGGCATTGGTTATTTTATTGTAGCAAATGAAAATGTTGACTGCACTGACACTACCTCTGGCCATTTACTAAAAGTATTAACTATAATTAATGAATGACCAAAAAATTGTCCTGCAAAATCTATGTGCAATTTCTGCCATACATGTCTTGGACATTCCCAAGGGTGCATACGAGATGGTGTTGGATTATTCTGAAATGCAGCACATGCGTTGCATTGCTTTACATTGGCCTCAAATTGAGCATCAATGTTCGGCCACCATACAAACGTCTTGATTATGGCCTTTGACCAAACTATTCCGTGATAGTCTGAATACTGTTCTATTAGGAAAGGTTCTCTAAGAACTTTTGGGAGAACTACTCTCGCTACCCTAAGTACACATGCATTTTCTATTGACAGTTCTGACCATACCTTTTAGAAAGCTATACAGTCTTCCTCACCCAAGACTACTTCGCAACCCGTAACTAACTCCTGCATGGTGTGTGAAAGTACAGGATCTTGTTTTGTGGCTTGTACTATAGTCTTGGGTGTAATAGGTATATTTTAACTTTCTACAAGAAGTATTCTTGCTTTATGATTGTCAGTTCCTTGTCCACAGTCAAACGAGATAAAATATCTGCAGTACCTATTCTGGTTGTGGATCAATACTCTAGGTCATAAGTATAAGCAGCTAAAGTAAATGCCCACCTTTGCAACCTGGCTGCTACTAGGGTAGGTAATCCTTTTTTTGATCCCGAAATAGCTATTATGGGTTGCTGATCAGTAGCAAGAGTAGATTCTGGTTTCCCTTACAGATATAATCGAAATTTAGTTGCCCCATATACCAGTGCTAGAGCTTCTTCTGTATTTGTGAGCAATTTTGTTCAACTTTACTGAGAGATGGTGAAGCGAATGCATTTAATCACTCTGACATGTCTGGCATAACATGTGCTAATACTGCCCCTGTTCCATAAGACGGAGCATTTGCAAGATAATTTTACATATAAATCAGACCTATAATGTGTATAGATCCTAGGAAAAGTTATTTCCTCCGTATTTCATGAATATCCTCCTCCCATTTAAAAGTTTGATTCCATTTAATGTCTTTTTTTTTAGCAGTTTTTATAGTGGATGAGAGACTGTAGCTAAGTTAGGAATAAAGTGTGCATAAAACGTTACTAGTTCCATGAATGACTTAAGTTCATCTATATGTACAGGCACTTTAGATATTTATTGTTTCTGTATTCTCACTTTTATCCACTTTAAAGCATGAATGTTCTACTGCATTGTTAAGCAAAAACTGCAGTACTACTTTCAGCCTATCTAGGTTTTCGGCTTCCTCTTTACCAGTTATTAAGATATCACCAACAAAACAAAAAGTTACCTATAAATCTGAAAATATTTTGTCCATGGTTTGTTGCCTCGGAGCAGATCTGCTGGCTACTTCATATGGAAGTCTTTTAGGACGGTATACATCCAGATGAGTGCTCGAAGGACACATTTCAAGTGACCTTTCATCCATATGTAACTGCTGGAAAGCAATCTTTGATTCTATTTTTGAAAACGCTAAACAATTTCCTGGAGCTGTAAACAGTTCATCAGGCTTTGGAAGAGGATGCTGGGCAATTTGCAGTTGCAAATTCATTGTTTCTTTTTTAATCTCCACAAAGTTTGATGCTCCCATCGCTCTTCACTACCGGTACAATGGGTGTTCCTCAGTCTGAGTACGTTACCTTTTCTAAGTACTGGTTGTTGAACAAGGGCTTTATAGCAAACGAAATTTGCCTATGGGGACAGAATTCTGAAATAGCATCAGGCTTTAAGAGTAATGAAGCCGTTATGCCCTTTGTTGTGCCAAAGGCTGCTCCAACTACATCTTTATGCTCATCTAATAGGCTTCCTAGAAGATATTTTGTCCCAAACTTTTTTGCTGTGAGTAAGTTGTCTAGCCCTATGCCTAAATTAACCCTTTTTATAAGGTCAACCCCAATAAAATTCTGGTACTGCCCCCTTACTGCAACTTTTGGCAAGTTTTTATACTCCTGATTGTTGTAAGAGACATCAACCTCTGTGGCACCTCTTAGAGATATTTTCTCTTTACTGTAATCAACCAAAATTTTATCACATGGTTTTAGTTTTAGATCCGCTATAGTCTTGGTAAGTTCCTTTGATATCAAAGCAACATCTGCACCAGGTTCCAATTGTAAAAAGATAACTTTACATTAAGTTTTACCTCTACCATTATTACCTGTTGGACACTACCAGCAGAGTACACTTTAAGAGCATAAGCACTATATATTGTGCTAACATTACCCTGTTGGTTGTTACCATGCGCAGAATCTGGTTCAGACGATTCTGAAGTACTGTTACACATAAATTTCTTGGTCTTACAGAACTTCAAAAAAAAAAAAAAAAAATTAAGCTTACCACATACATAACATTTTTTCCTTTTGCAGGAAAAATATCTAGGTTCCAGAGGGTATGTTTGGTGCTACCACACCTGGTACATTTCCTAACTTTATGTTTGACATTCAACGTCTTAGGTTTTTCTACCTTAACAGGAACAGGTTTATATATATATATATATATATATATATATATATATATATATATATATATATATATATATATATATATATATATATATATATATATATATATATATATATATATATATATATATATATATATATATATACATATATATATGTATATATATATATATATATATATATATATATATATATATATATATATATATATATATATATATATATATATATATATATATATATATATATATATATATATATATATATATATATATATATATATGTATATATATATATATATATATATATATATATATATATATATATATATATATATATATATATATGTATATATATATCTTTGGCTTTGCTTTGCCTGAACCAAAATGACTAGCCTGTTTTATACTAGCAACAACTTCAAGTGCATATGCCTGCATGTTAGCTACTTCCATACATCTAGCAATATCAAAAGTTAAATCCTTCTCTAGGAGTAATCTTCTCCTAATTACTGAGGAATAACCCATATCATCACCTGATCTAAAAGAATAGTTCCAGATCACTAAAGTGGCAGTTTAAAAAATATTTTTCTAAGCCTGGTAACATAATCATCTGTGCTCTCTTTTTTTTCCCTATACAGTCCACTGGCTTAATGCACGCTCATACCTAATATTTCTTTAGGGGCAAAGTGTTTATTCATGGCTTTGATAGCATCGTCATATGCATCAAAGTCTCCATATCCGGGCAAAGTTTTAAACTGCTTTCGGATTTCTGGCCCCACTAGATGCAACAAAAGGGCTTTCCTTCAATCATGTATAGAAATGGATGCAGCCTCAAGGTATATCTCAAATGCTTCCACCCGATTCTTCCACCTAATTGCCACTGTGGATAGATTTTCTGCTGTAAAAAAAAAAAGTTTAGGTTGTCTTCATCAAAGGGCATGGCCAGTAGGCTGTGACTTGGTAATGGTAGATTGTCAATATGCTGGGTTTTTCCTCACAAGGTCCCCTTACTCTGTATGTAAGAATGTTGAGTCCTAGTCTCCAGTGTCTGGTTTGTGATTTATATATTCTTGTTACTGATTATTGGTTACTGGTTGTCTCTTATCTGTAACAGAGATAATTAATATCTTTAATTACTATCCCACGTCGTCGCATACGTTCTTTAGTTCCTGAGTTTCGCTATATAACTGAAACCAGGGAATCATATTACGGATATAAATAAAAGAGTATATCCAGTGTCGGCGTGGATATTATTTATTACTTCTTTTATACAAAACGGCTACTCGAGAGAAAGGATTTAAGTATGTTACAACAAGAAAACTATGGGCTATTACATAGAAGAAATACTGCGTCACATTATTAACTAAATATTAAGATAAGTTTTAAAAGTAAAGAAATCAAAATGAAGTTACAGTTATTATTATAGAAGTAAAGCACTATTTATTACATCTTGTAACCTATTCTAAATCATTTGACAATAGAGCATATTCCGTGAAACCATACAAACATAACTCTCTCTCTCTCTCTCTCTCTCTCTCTCTCTCTCTCTCTCTCTCTCTCTCTCTCTCTCTCTCTCTCTCTCTCTCTCTCTCTCTCTCTCTCTCTCTCTCTCTCTCTCTCTCCACTTGCTGTTTCTCGAAATATGCGGTTTTCTGTGATCATGATATGGTATTGTCATACAGTCAAATTAAAAGTACTCTTTTAATTAAGCCGCCACTAATAGAAAAGCGTCATGCGATCGCCTTTTTTACTTATTGCATTTTTATAAAGTCCATTCCTCTCAATAGTCTTTCAATAAATGCTCTGATTAAAGCCTCAAAAAGGCTATTGGTAGATTTTTTTTTGTAGGTAGAGAGAGCGGGGGGATAGGGTTAGGGAAAGAGCTGAGTGAAATATGATATATATCCTTTACCACATTTTTTAAAGTCCACATAAAGGAGAAGCCGGCATAACACCAAAATTTTAGTAACGTTTAAAAAGTCGATTTGATAGAGGGAGTAAAAAGTAGATGTGTGTGTGTGTGTGTGTGAGAGAGAGAGAGAGAGAGAGAGAGAGAGAGAGAGAGAGAGAGAGAGAGAGAGAGAGAGAGAGAGAGAGAGAGAGAGAGAGAGAGAGAGAGAGAGAGAGACTAAACTTGTAGATATCGAACTCTCTTAACAATGTCTGAAAAGTGTGCTTTACGGTATCAAGATATTCCGGCGGGTTGTTAAATAAATCTGTTTGCTATATACTTCTTATTAGCAAGCAAGTGAAATACAGTACATAGATCTTCTTACCGGTGCACCATGATAAAATAAGAACAATAAGCCCCTCCCATTGGAACATTTATTTATTTAGGCACAATGCAGTACCTGACACTGTCCTCACCATGTATATAAATAATTCGTCCAAGTATAACAAATAATCATTGACATACAGTGCCAAGCTAGCAAATGCGATTTCATGTTTCACAATATATGTGAAAGAGAATATTATCTACATTCAAAGCTTTCACCTGGCCTGTTGGGCTTATTATTTCATCTTCTTTCCTGTTCTTGGTAACTTGGAGAAATAACAAAAGTGTCTTTCGTTACTATAGCAACTGAGGCCTTTCCATCGGCCTTTCATAAAGCCAGCTTTATTTGAATAGATTTCTCTCTCGTAATCAGATTCAGAGATGGATGTTTCTGAGATTTTATAAGCGTTCGTTTACACACACACACACACACACACACACACACACACACACACACACACACACACACACACACACACACACACACACACACACACACACACACACACAAGGGAAGATACGAGCTTTGGGCTCTTTCCCGTAAACACAATTAGGTAATCACAATCTCACACTCACGTGTGTTTGTGTAATTACCTAATTGTATTTAACTAATTTTGCTTACGGGAAAAAGCGTTGTGTTCGTAACTCCCAGTCTCCTGGTTTGTTCCATTTTTGTACTCAGTCATACTTATCATATTTGTCCTTAAAACTATGGATTGAGTCAGCATTAACTAACTCCTCGCTTAGCGAATTTCAATCATCAACTACACTTACACTTAAAAAAGTATATCCTTTCATCCTGCAATGAAGTTTGCCCACAAAGTTTCAAACTATGACCTCTGGTTCTGGAGCCAGTCATATCAAAATATCGCTCCCTACCCACTCTGTCATAATTATTAAGGATTTTAAAACATTCACCATATCCCCCTCATTCTTCTAGCTTTGAATGATGGTAAGTCTAATTCCCTCAACCTCTCCTCATAACTGAAATTCCGTATTTCTGGCACAAATTTCGTGACATGTCTCTTACCTTATTCCAGCTTACTTATGTGCTTTTTCAAGTGTGTATTTCAAAGGAAGGCTGCATATTCAAGCTCTGGTCTCACATAGGTTACATGAATATTTCTAAACAGATCCTTGTCCACGAGAAATATGTAAGAATTATCCAAGATATGTATGAGAAGGCAGAGACAAATGTTAAGAGCAGTGTGGGCTTGACGAAAAGTCTCTCAATAAATGTTGGTCTGCATCAAGGGTCTGCTTTGAGTCCATCTCTACATGATCTGGTCTTGGATGTAGTAACCCAGGGTACTAGAGATCAGTCACCATGTTGTATGCTCTTTGCAGATGACATTGTACTGTGTAGCAACAGACGAGAGGTAGTAGAGGAGAAGCTTGAGGAGTGGAGAAGAGTGATGGAGGATAGAGGACTGAAAATCAGCAGGAAGAAGACAGAGTACTTGAGGTTGAGAGATGATGAGGATGGGGAGGTCAATTTACAGGGAGAGGTGTTGAAAAGAGTTGAAAAGTTCAAGTATTTGGGATCAAAAGTAGCAGAGGATGGTGACCTAGAGTCAAAAATAACCCACAGAATACAAGCGGGATGCAAGAACTGGAAGAAAGTGTCTGGGGTGCTGTGCGACAAGAGAATAGGGATTAAGTTGAGGGGTAAAGTGCATAAGACAGTTGTGAGACCTGATGTATGGAGCAGAGACATGGACAATAAATAAGACACAAGAGAAAAATTTGGATATGCAGAGATGAGGATGTTGAGATGGATGTGTGGGGTGACAAGAAGTGATAAGATCAGAAACGAGGTAATGAGAGGTACCTCCAAAGTTAGAGAAATATCAGATAAGATACAAGAAAGTAGACTAAGATGGTATGGTCATGTCGTTAGGAGGGATGAACACAATATGTTGGGAGGAGGGTGATGGAAATGGATATACAGGGTAGGAGAGGGAGGGGGAGACCAAAGCGTAGGTGGATGGATTGCATCAATGACGACCTGAGGTCTAAAGGTTTGTTGGGTGATGAGGTATGGTACAGAAACATATGGAGAACACTGGCCAGAAACATCGACCCCACATAAAAGTGGGAAAAGATGTAGACGAAGAAGAAGAAGTTCCTTGTCCATATGTCTGAAGTCTAACCTTACATATGCCAAGAAAGCGTATGCTGCCCTTACTTAGCAATTATATGCACTAACAGAGACAAATCTGCCAGCATGTTTACTCCTAAATCTCTTTCAGTCTCTGTCTCTTGAAGTTCTGCTCCTGCTACTGAGCATCCAAGCTTGGAGCTTGTCCCCATTCTCATTACCTTACATTTTAAAGTATTGAATCTCATTAGCCATTTTCCTGACCACTCATGCAGACTTTCTTCACAATCTTAGCATAATCTGCAAACATATTCAAGAAACAATTTACAGGCTCTGGTAGGCCATTTACGTATACAAGGAACAAAAGTGGCTCTAAAATTGAACCCTGTGGAACCCCACTACTAACCCTTCTCCATTCAGACACTGTCTTACTCTAACCCTCTGTTTCCTTCCTTCTAAGTAAGTTTTTATCCATTCCAAGACATTTCCACCTACTCTCGCCATTGTTCTCAGCTTCTTAATAAGTCTCCTGTGTGGGACCATATAAAATGCCCTCTGAAAATCTAGGAATATTCAATCTGTGCACCCCTACCTTTCCTGTAAGATCCGGCTTCCCTCACCCTAAAATTCTAATAAGTTTTCCTGTTGATCTGCCTTCTGTGAAGCTATCTTGTCTCACTGACAAAGAGTTATAGGATTGCAAGTGAAGAGTGACGTGTTTCCTTAGAAGTTTCTTTATAACTTTGCAGACTATGCTGGTAAAAGAAAAAGGCCTATAGTTTAGAGCTGTCTCCCTCCTTCCCTTTTTAAAGATAAGTACCACATTACCTTGTTTCCAGCATCTTGGAATCTCCCCAGATTTCAGCGACATTTTAAATATGATGCATAGTGCTGCCGATATTAATATTAGCGCATTGGTTAAGTGCATAAGGTGATATTTCATCAGGATCTGTAGCTTTATGGGCATCTAATTCCATCAGTGCTTTACATACCTCTGTGGCTGAAAAGATGATGTTCTCTAATAACGGTCCATGAGCTCCTATCTCTTTAATTTGAAGGGCTGGGTATTTTCTGCTGTATAATCTGATTGAAACTCCTTGTTCAATTCTTCGCAGATCTCTTCATCCATCTCAGCGATGCTTCCATACACTCTCTTTAACTTTAAAACCTGTTCTTTGACCATCAGTTTTCCTCTCATAGAGCTGTTTAAAAAATTGGGATTTTCTCTAGACCTCCTGGTGATATCCCTTTCATAATCTCTCTCTGCCTCTCCTCTTTTACTTTTGTAATAATTTCTTGCTCTTTTAGAAGTCTTCCAGGCATTTATGTTTTTCACTTCCTATATCTTTTCCAGCATTTGTCTCTCCACTCCTTAGCTCTCTTACACTCATTATTGAACCATTTATTTCTCTCTGGCATGAATAAACCCTCTTTCGTTTAAAGGTATGCAACAATTTACTGTTTTCCCATATTCCTCACAAAAGATTACTTACATTTCTTGTATAAATTTGTTGTTAAATAAGGGTCTCCAGCCAATAACAGCAAAAAGCTAATTAATTTTGATGCAATCTCCTTTCGGATAGTTCCTCCTTGTGTCCTTCTCAGTGCCTGTACCTTCAGGCAGAACAGCTTCAATGATTTACTCCATCAACAACATACAGTGATCACTTTTTCCAGTCGGTTGTTCAGGCTTAATTTTTTTAATATGAGCAACAATGGCTCATCCCCACCTCTGGCCCTCGTTTGTTCCAGTACATGTTGGTGTAGGAAATGCCCTTGTACACAATCTAGGAATCTTGCCCCGAATGGGTTCTCCCCACTATACAGGTAAAGATTTATCCAATCTACCTCTCTGCGATTAAAATCTCCCATAATCAAAATCCTACACTTTCTCTCCCGTACAATGTTAACAACTGAGTTCATGACTTCATTAGTACCTACATGACTTTCCTCATAGACTTCTAGCCTATGTTGATTCCTTGGTGGGTTATATACAACAGTTATTATAAAGCTCTCTGACCCGGTATTTATGTGAGCAACAAGAAATTTCTTGAACTCACTTTCTATAGCAAAGTTTATTCTTCAACTTAAAATCTTTCACTTATGAGCAGCGCTATCCCTCCTCCAGTCCTCTCAGATCTTTCAACCCTTGATATTCTGATGTCTTTAGGAAAAACTGTGACACTGATTATGTTCTCACTTAACTTAGTCTCTGTAATCGCTAATATATCTGATACTATATTAGTTTGTAAACAGCAATAGCAAATACTGAAGCCATGTTACTATAAATCTCTATAATTTACTGTTCTAACAGTTCACCACGAGGAATATGAAAATGGAAAATATATTTTCTTTCATTCAGCTTTAAAATTATAAACTGTTTCCGTATTATGATTTCGCTGAGTTCTCTCGTGGTGAAGGAGGAAGAATATGCCCGATGCAATTCTTGAATACCACTGGAGGCAACTGCAAGAAATATCCTTGGCGTCTGAGGAAAAATATCGACAGGAAGCGACTAAAAAGGATACGAAAACGAGGTTTGGAGGATTAAGAGACTGTAATTCCTTACTTGTCTTTTCTCTCTATAGCCGGAAAACGCAAACAGAAGAGGCAAGGATGGGCAGGAAATAGTAGAAAAAAACCCCTTAATTCAATCTGTTTCAGTAGGCTAACTAATCCACATAAAACACATCAGCGAACCTCTTTACAGACTCTTTATATAAAGAAGGTTTGTAAAAGTTTTCCTCCACATTGTAAAGACGCTTCCCATAACTGCTAAACATGTTGTTCTGGCTACAACTTTTGCAGTAACTAGTGGTACTGAATGTCGATGAATATTTCTCTTAACATTCTATAGCATACCAAATATCTGCGAAACAATACTGAAAAACTGAGAGTACTCACTGAATATAGCTTAGGCGCACTTATTCATAGCTGTTCATGATGGCACATAATAACAAGATAAACTGCATAATCAAACTTCTTTGAAATTATATAGGAAGCAGTCTTGCAATTCAGTGATAAACAAATAAATTTAATCAATGTAAAAATTCTGGTATGCGCCAACCAATGCTCCTTTCACCCCATCCATTTATCTCATCCGAAAAGAGGACCAAGAATATGAAGAATAGATGAGGTGAAAAGAGCACTAAGTAAACGAGTTAGTTCAACGGAGCACAGAAGGGAAAGTGCAAGGGATATGCATGACTTGAGAGAGGCAGCTCAGTGCCAGATGAGTGTGTCGGGGGTGTTGTGATGAAATAAAACGGTGTGAGAAAGCCAGCTTCGGCTCTCGGGCTCCACGACGAAAGATCCTTGCCCACTTGCCGAGTGCGTGATTCAAAGGCTAAAAGTGTTGAATGGGGTGAACAGGCTCCTGGCGAATGTTTTCAAGAAAAGAAAGTATCAGTAAATTTTAGAATGTATTTACAAGGGAAATCATATTCTAATTTTCTTTATTAAATTTCCTATCAACTCATAAATATTACAGCCTAATAAAGAACTGTCAATTGATGGTAATAGATACGATAATCCTTTAACTCTTATAAAACTGCAAAATAAATAAAATGAAGAAATAAGATTCAACCTACCGTTAAATAATTATTTATATGAAGAGGGTATTGTCGAGAAAAATTAATTTAAATATCAAATATAAGCAAGCAATATAGTGACAATCAGTTCCTCGTATAAGTTTTTTAGAATAAAATTATGAATTTATAAAATGCCAAGAACACTTGATCAAAAATTTCAACTTCTCAACAGTAGCTAAAGAGCATGGTATATGAAAATAAATAAGAGTATGAATAAATATAATACTTACAATTGCATCGTTAACCATTATGATTTGGAACTATCTTTATTTCGCATTTTACCGAGAAAGTTCCGTTAAGAAGTCGAGGAGCCCAAAACAACGTACAACAAGCTGTCCGCGAGTTGGAGGAAGAGTCTCATTTCCAGCAATCTGGGAAGAATCTTCTTCATTCGAGCGCTATTTCAAGCGCAATCCCCGTTGCTGTTACCGAACAGAAGCAATTTCAAGACGGTTGCGACACCAATCCCTCTTACCGTTACAGAGCAAAGAGAAGCACTGAAACTTTTATTAACTGCAAACGAAAAATAGATGTTTGAAGGCCTCAGGACTTGACATGCATTTATATATATATATATATATATATATATATATATATATATATATATATATATATATATATATATACATACATACATACATACATACATACATACATACATACATACATACATACATACATACATACATACATACATACATACATACATACATACATACATACATACATACATATATATATATATATATATATATATATATATATATATATATATATATATATATATATATATATATATATATATATATATATAGAAATTCAGCCATCACAAATGCGAAGTATTCGGAAACCTCCATTCAATTTAAGACCCCTGGTCACTATTAAAGCAACTAAAAATGTGTCAGTAGTAGGACTTACTTCCTACATAGTAAAGATATATATATATATATATATATATATATATATATATATATATATATATATATATATATATATATATATATATATATATGAAATTCAGCCATCACAAATGCGAAGTATTCGGAAACCTCCATTCAATTTAAGACCCCTGGTCACTATTAAAGCAACTAAAAATGTGTCAGTAGTAGGACTTACTTCCTACATAGTAAAGTATATATATATATATATATATATATATATATATATATATATATATATATATATATATATATATATATATATATATATATATATATATATATACATAAATATATATATATACATAAACACACATACACACACAACTGTATTTACTTAACTGCATTTACGGGAAAGAACTCAGTAATCGCAACTCCACGCCCCATGGCCGCTTTGCATTTAGCATTTACTATTTCTTCATTTCGCGTATTTCAATAGACAACTAATCCTACATAAAAAAAAATTACTTCCTTACATTCTAGTAGGAAAATTTTTACGAGTTTTCAAAGAATGTCCTCTAGTTCTGGAACCAACCATATCAAAATGTCGCTCCCTATTCACTGGCAAAACAATAATGGACCTTTCCTCACAACTGATATTACTTATGTCACCAGCTTCGTAGCATAGCTCTGAACTATCTCAAGTTTATCTATATGTTTTTTTTCAATATGGATGCTGCTTATTCATGCTTAGGCTGACATAGAGCAAGCATATATTTCTTAATATTTTCAGTAAATATGCCTAAAGGCCATTCTTAAGTTTGCCGTCATTATCATCCTATTTATGCCCATATCCGGAGATAAATCTCTCATTAAATATATCCATAGACATTCTTTGGTCAGAAGTTCTTGAAGTTTTTCATGGGCGTTCTATTACGCTTGTTCATTCTCATTACACTTTGAAGTACTGAATTTCATTTACCACTTGCCTGACCATTCATGCAGATTATTTAAACCTTCCTTTATATATATATATATATATATATATATATATATATATATATATATATATATATATATATATATATATATATATATATATATATATATATATATATGTATGCATGGAGATCCTGAAACTTTGTGTAATATACACATTGCTCTCTGATGCATAATTCTTGTTTGAGTGTAAATTACCTCTGTGTGTGTGTGTGTGTGTGTGTGTGTGTGTGTGTGTATATATATATATATATATATATATATATATATATATATATATATATATATATATATATATATATATATATATATATATATATATATATATATATATATATCCATCTATATATATATATATATATATATATATATATATATATATATATATATATATATATATTTATATACTCACAGGTAATGTGTGGAGATTTGTAGCTCACGGATTGGTCGGTGCAGCGACTGCTTCTTCCCATCTAATTCCAGACTCTGGAACTCTCTTCCACCTTCTGTCTTTCCTAATTCTTATGACCTTTCATCCTTCAAAAAGCAGATCTATCGTCATCTCAAAGCCTAGTCCTCCATATCTCTGGGCCCTCTGTACTTAACTGTTTTTTCTATCTGCCGTTTTCCTTTGTTTGACATTATCTCATCTCTGCCTTGTCCTTAACCTTTTTTTTTCTTCGTCTTGGTATTTTCTCGTGCCCGGGCCTTTATTGATGAGGGCAGTTTCTGCTGTCCCGGTGTCACACTCATAAAAAATATAGGTAAATAGATAGATAGATAGATATATATTGCTCCATGAGCCATTTTTGCCGCCATCTTTGAAAACGATAATCGATTTCAAGCAGATTTTGAACTTGCCAGTTATTGGGCCTTAACTCATTACTGGTTGATCGCACAGAAGTTTGTCATCGGTATAAAGTTACTTAAAAGGACGATTTACATAAGTTAAAATACTTATTGTTAATTTTTCAGATGCAAGTACTGAAATATAGGCGAGATCTTGGCAAAAAGCACACACTTTTTTCGCATTTTTCAGTATTCATATAATATAAATCAACAAAGATTGTAACTTTTGAAATAAGTATCCCAAGTTTACATGTTGTCACACAAAATGATGCACGATCAGTAGAAAATAATCATAAAATCTTCTAGAACGACATATTAGGTGACATATTGGCGACCGTCTTTAAAGACAATCGTCCATTCAGACAAATTTTGAACATTCCAGGTACTGGGCTATAACTTATTACTGGTCGATCCTACAAAAAATTTTCCTCAATTGAAAGATGTTTAGAATTACATTTTACATATAACAGAGTACTTCAAATAACGGCAAGAACCTATCTAAAAATGGAAATTTTTCTTAGTATTTTCATCAATAATATAATCTATATCAGTATAATTTTAAATGTTTTGACAGAACTAAACATATTTTGCTGCCACACAACCTCAAGGTATATGAACAGTGGAAAACAATTATAATATGCTCTAAATAAAATGACATACTAGATGTCATGATACAACTATATTTACACTGGGTATCGATTTCAATCCTGTTGAATACATTTGATAGTTTGCTAGAACCCATATTTTTTGTGTTACAGATTTCTATAACAAACTAGAAGTAATTCAAAATTGTATTATGCATATATTGTTGTACACAATTGTCCTCATTTAAATATAAAGTTATACACTCCGTAATATATTACAAATAACTAGTGTTAGATATTTCACACTCATCTTGGCAACTCGGAAACTTTCATATCTCTTTACAACTGTCACAAGAATCCTCAGCGTCCAGGTGTAATTCCGTGTCATCATAAGCCATGTTAGAGCAGGTTGTCAGCTTGCAAGCAGGGGTACATTTCAAACCATTCTGAATACATGTAAAAGTAGAGGACTGACATGCACGAGAACATTTGCATGATAGTAGCTCAAGGAGGACTCCTGGGGATGGTGAAATTGTCATCCACTGTATTGCAACATATCCTTCTTCATTTACTGTCCAGCCATGTCCTGTAGTTGGGTTAGGAAATTTGGGTGACTACTCGAGGCTTCACCTCCAGATGGCGGTCATGAAATTTTCTGCTAGTGTGTGCTGCAGTAGAGTATTTTCACATGGTAGAAGCTTTCCAGAATCAATATTCCCTTCTCCGGCACGAAATATTTGATATCGCATATCATTAACACAGACAAGTTTTGTGATTCTGCAGTACAGCTTGCAAGTAAACTCCTGTATGATGTTGAAGAGTTCTGTGGGAAGTGTCCACATACTACCGAAAGAAGAAAATACTTTCCTGAACTTCTCACCTCACTGAACAAGTTTCGGGGATTTCAGCTTACCCTGACCTGCCAGGGCTTCTACAGAGTCGCACCCTGCCCATGCTTGAAGTCCTAGTAATACAGTACAAACATCTTCCGCGAGTGTTACAGTTAACTTTGTGATATCCACAAGCCTGACATGAGTCTTAGTGCCTCGCCTAATGAATAGTCTGCTGTTTATCTTTTGACTTAAGGGTAAACAAAGGATAAAGATATCTATGTCATCTGAAATGCACACAATAACTGGATAATTTTCAGCAGCATGGTTTGCATGCAGAAGTATGCGTGTGTCAGCTTCTGCTTGGGTTGATGATAGATCATCTACTGATGTACAGTAGTTGTGGGTTAGGTTGAAAAATTGATTAGCACAGGTCACAAACATGATTTTATTACCCAACTGTTTCCTCTTAAGCTTATCATTTATCCAGCTGTCTGCAAGAAAATTTTGTCAACATGTTCTTGCTGTCTGTGCATATTAGGAGTCGTCTCCGGTTTTTTATTTTATGATTTGGCCTTGTATAATGGAAAGTAATGCCTTCTCTTGAAGCACGTGTTTCACGTTCTGCAATCTTGATTGAGTACTGGTGGTATATATCAAATATGACATCAATTCTGTTGCTTTCATGGGCAACATGAAGAACATGGTTAAAATTTTTGTCAGACAGCTGCTCAAAAGTAAGATTTTCACCGTGAACTTTGTGAATGCTTGCCACGGCATCAATTATTGAAGCAGAGGGCTGAGCAGGCACCTCAGCAGGCAACACATTGATTTCAAGTGCCTTAGACAGAGCAAATTTGTTAGTTTTTTCATTGCACCATCTATATAAATGAAATAATAATAAATGAAATCAATAATAGTAATGGTGGTAATAATAATGATGATGGTAGTAGTAATAATAATAGAAATGTTGATAATGGTGTAAATAATAATGATGGTGGTAGTAATGGTAATGATAATAGTGATGATGGTAGTAATAATAATAATAATGTTAATCTTCAAGAACATAGTGCATTCAATAGTAGTAATGATGTCTTTAACCCTACTACAGTAGATTGTAATACAGTAATCTTAGTAATAAAAAATCTGAAAGACTCTAATGCATATGGATCAGATGGAATTTGTTTTCGTTTTATTAGAGATTCATTATTTGTAATAGCTTATTATCTGACGGTAATAATCAATACTTCCATAGTTACCAATATTTACCCAGATTTATGGAAAAATCCCCATGTAATTCCTGGTTTTAAAAATGGAAATCCTGACGACATCTCTAACTATAGACCAATCTCTTTACTACCAATTTTATCAAAGATACTTGAAAAGATTGTTGCAAATCAGTTAAGTGAGTTTCTTGAAAAAAATAAACTTATTGCAAAAAGTCAACACGGTTTCAGGCCAAAATTATCAACTGAAACTGCCTTATTGAAAATATCAGATGAAATATACAAAAATATAGATAATAAGAAAATATCATTGCTACTACTACTCGATCTTTCTAAAGCTTTTGATAGTGTACACCATACCATCTTATTAAAAAAATGCAAAAAAATGAACATTGACCCAAGCTGGTTCGAGAACTATTTAAAAAACCGCTACCAGTCAGTCAGAATAAAAGATGTAGTTTCAAGTCGCAAGAAGGTATTGTTTGGGGTCCCTCAGGGATCGATCCTAGGACCTATACTTTTTCTAATATATGTAAACGATCTAGTAAAATATTTACCTAACTGTTATGTCATTCAATATGCTGACGATACTCAAATCTTAATTGAAGGAGAAATTAATGATTTAGAAAATATTATTCGTAGAGCAGAAGAAATTTTGTATATGGCTAAACGTTACTTTCTAAAAAATGGTCTGTTACTTAATGAAACTAAAACCCAATCTATTCTTATCGGATCCAGACAATTATTATCAGAAGTTGATGACAATCTTCATATAAATTTTAACGGTAATATCATTAAGCCAATGAACTCGGTAAAGAACCTAGGTGTCTATTTTGACCGTTACATGAATTTTGAAATGCATATAGATGAAATTTATAAAAAAGTAATGGGTACTCTAATATATCTAAATAGGGTAAAAGACTCATTTGAAACATCAACTCGTATAATAATTGTCCAGTCCTTAGCTATGAGTTTAATTAATTACTGTCTCAAAGTTTGGGGATGTACAAATAAGACTCAATTACAAAGAATACAAAAGTTACAAAACTTTGCAGCACGAGTGGCTGTTGGCAATGTAAGAAAATACGAGCACATCTCTCCTGTTTTAAAAGATCTAGAATGGATAAAGATTAGAGATAAATATGTTTTTGATATATGTACCTTTGTTTTAATATACTAAGAAACAATCTTCCTGATTGCTTGTATAATTTTTCTACAGTAAGCTCAGTTACCGGGTTAACTACCCGTCAAGGGGAAGATTTATTAGTACGAAGGTCTAAAACTGAAATTGGCTCAAGAGATATAAACATTCGTGGACCTCATTTATATAATCAGCTTCCCAGAGAACTAAAAAATGCTGGTTCAGTGTATACTTTTAAATATAATCTTAAGAAGTTACTCTTAAAGGAAGATTTTACTTGTAAATTTTAATAGTACACCCATCTTTATGATTTGTTTGTTTTAGTATGTCTATATCGTACACCACAGATGTCTATCTGGAATATATATGCATCTTATTTGAATACCCAATGTACGTTGGAAATAAAGTCTTATTATTATTATTATTATTATTATTATTATTATATTTGACAGTGCCCATGGTAAAGGACCAATGTGTGGGTAGCAAAAGACATCCTGCATCTCTAGCTTTCTAACCATGTTGCCAACGATCAAACAGTAATGAGTTATGGTCCAATAACTGGCAAGTTCAAAATTTGCTTGAAATTAATTATTGTTTTCAAAGATGGCGGCAAAATAGCATTTAGCTGGGACCCTCAGATCTCCATCACATAAATCCATACAATTTAAGGTTCAAACTAACTAAAAAAAAACACTGTTTGGTAGTCAACTCCGAATTTCAAGGGCTGGCTTACGGTCGGTCTCTCTCTCTCTCTCTCTCTCTCTCTCTCTCTCTCTCTCTCTCTCTCTCTCTCTCTCTCTCTCTCTCTCTCTCTCTCTTTATATATATATATATATATATATATATATATATATATATATATATATATCGCTACAAAGGAAAACACTTATAGTATCAAAAAATGACTAATTGAAACATAAGATAAAAATTAATGATATATCTGTTCTCCCCTTTATTACATTATTTAGTTATTGTACAAGAATAATCTAATAATAACAATGAGAATACCCTTTGCAAACAAATCGGATTATTCATGTGTAAGATATGTTCTCCTCATGTACATATTAACCCCCCCCTCTCTCTCTCTCTCTCTTTCTTTCTCTCTCGCTCACACGCACATACACATACACACACACACATTCACGCACACACACATATACATATTTAAACAAGAAATATAAATCTTTTAATTCTTTATTTTCTTTGCTGGACGAAGTGTTGCATCTATAAAGATAAAAGAGAGTGCATGTATACGTGCGTGCGTGTGTGTTTGCGTGCAAGAAAGTGCTTCCACCATAAGAAGAAAAGAATGCACTCTCTCTAAACAGAGAAATGAAAGGTATCTTTGGGTAATACCTTAATCATCTTATGTCCAAACGTCTTACATAGAAAATAAATGAAGAGGGAATTTAAATTTTCTTATTCCCTTTGAGCCATATGGTACGTGTGAATATCCCATTGTACAGGGTGTCCACAAAGTCTGGGTACATAGGAAATTTCACTATGCAGAGCTATTCAATCGAGTTCACCTGAATTATGTAAAGCGCGTCAAATTATGCATTGAAAATGATGGAAATCATATTGAAAATATTATTTATTAACATTAGATTTAAATAAAATTGTTTTGTTTTAAAAGTATGTGGTAATCTCCTGTGTACCCAGACTTCGTCTGGGTACACAGGAGATTACCACATACTTTTAAAACAAAACAATTTTATTTAAATCTAATGTTAATAAATAATATTTTC
>JAXCGZ010009568.1:35000-37500 GCA_037179515.1 Halocaridina rubra
TCCTGACTTTGGTATCAGACGTGTATATGTACATATGAGATTGAAGACAGGTTCGTGACAATGTTGTTCTGGCATTGACCCCTACACATCTATAGATGCATTCATTTAGACAGCTGAACAGTAGCTACATAAACAAATACCGTTGAAATTATGGGGTGTGTACTAGGGATCTCTATGTCAGGAATATAATGTAATCATGCTTATCAACTGTCGTTCCGTAACAAAACACACTACATCATATCTGCGATGAAGGATTTCATGAAGTCACATGAAAACAGCAACATATACATACATACATACATACATACATACATACATACATACATACATACATACATACATACATACATACATACATACATACATACATACATACATACATGCAGGTATATATGCATATACATATATATATATATATATATATATATATATATATATATATATATATATATATATATATATATATATACAAATACATATATATGTATGTATATACGGATGGTTAACATACTGCATCATGTTTCACTAATGAACTTCCTTATGTCTTACAAATACTGTGTGGAGATTTGTAGCTGTGCAACGCCTACTTCCCATGCACCTTCAGACTCTGGAAATCTCCTCCTCCTTCTGTCTTAATTCTTATAACCCATCTTCCTTCAGTGAGTGGATCTATCGTCATCACAAGGCCTAACCCTGCCATATCTCTAGGTCCTCAGAACTTCGATTGTTCTTGCAGTCTGTTCTTTTCCTATTGAGTATCATTCCTTTTTTTCTGCCTTTTCCTGAACATCCACTTTTTCTTCGTCTTAATGTTTTTTCTTGCCCGGGCCTGATGAGCGCAAATTTCTTGTCTGCCAGGTGTCATACTCATAAAATACAACACACACACACACACACACACACACACACACACACACACACACACACACACACACACACACACACACACACACACACACACACACACACACACACACACACAGAGGAAGAGATGGAAAGGATAAAAAACTTGTTGCAAGTGGCTAGAAGGCTAAATGAGGAAAGAAATGAAGAAAAGAGGAAAAAATTTCATTTCAGGGTTTTTCCAGACAAAGGGGATATAAAGAAGATAATAATAGAAGATCAGGGGATGGGGTCTCATTAAGATTGTTATAGACAAATGCTGATTGTGTAGCTGGTAAGGCGGTAGAATTAAATGATGGGATTTATAACCGTAAGGCAGATATAGTAGCAGTTACAGAGACTAAGTTGAGTGAGTACATAATCGGTGCCACAGTTTTTCCTAAGGGATTCGGAATATTAAGGGTTGAAAGAACTGAGAGGACTGGAGGAGGAATAGCACTGCTTATAAGTGAAAGGATTCAGGTTGAAGAAGTAAACTTTGCTATAGAAAGTGAGTTCAAGGAATTTCTTGTTGCTCGCATAAATACCGAGTCAGAGAGTATTATAATAACCCACCAAGGAACCAAAACAGGCTAGAAGTCTATGAGGAAAGTAATGTATTTACTACTGAAGTTATAAACTCAGCTGTTAACATTGCACGGGAGAGAAAGTGTAGGATTTTGATTACGGGAGATTTTTCTCATATAGAGATAGATTGAATAAATCTTGACCCATACAGTGGTGAGTACTCATTCGGGGCAAGATTCTTAGTGCGTACGAGAGAATTTCCTATTCCAACATGTACTGGAACGAACGAGAGCCAGGGGTGGGGATGGGCCATCGCTACTTGATCTAGTATTCACAGATAACGTGTTGGATATTGAAAAAATTGAGTATAAACCTCCAATTGGAAAGAGTGACCACTATGTGTTGGTCATGGAGTATATCTTTGAAGATTTGCTTCCTGAGAGTAGAGGCACTGAGGACACGAGCAGGAACTATCCGAAAGGAGATTACATCAAAATGAATGAGCTTTTTGCAGTTATTGACTGGAGGACCTTATTTAATAAAAAATCTGTACAAGAAATGTACGACATCCTTTGTGAGAAATATGGGAAGATAGTAGATTGCTGCTTACGTGTCACCAAAGTAGGTGTACTTCATGCCAGAGAGAAATGGTTCGATAATGAGTGTAAAAGAGCTAAGGAGTGGAGAGACAAATGCTGGAAAAGGTAAAGGAGGAGAAAAAGCGTAAATGCCTGGCAGACCTATAAAAGAGCAAGAAATGATTACCTAAGTAAAAGAAGAGACAGAGAGAGAGAGATTATGAAAGGGACATCACCAGAGAGGCTAAAGAAGATCCCAAACTTTTCCACAGCTTTATTAGAGGAAAACTGAAGGTAAAAGAACAGGTTTTAAAGCTTAAGAGAGCGGATGGAAGCATCACTTAGATGGATGAAGAGATCTGCAAAGAAATGAACAAGGAATTTCAGTCAGTATTTACAGAAGAAAATACCTCAGCCCCTCAGATTGCAGAGATAGAAGCTGATGGTCCAGTATTAGAGAACATCATCCTTTCAGCCACAGAGGTATACAAAGTGCTGATGGAGTTACATGT
>JAXCGZ010009568.1:42500-50000 GCA_037179515.1 Halocaridina rubra
GACGCGAGTCTGGTAATCAGCATAGAAAGAAATAGTTTTAATATCTTCATCTCAAATGAAAGAGACTGTTTTAAAGTTATTTTTGTCACGTCTTACTTTTCACAAATAAGAACTGTCACTAAAATACGCCAACCAAACCCTTCCATACACACATATGCAGAGAGAGAGAGAGAGAGAGAGAGAGAGAGAGAGAGAGAGAGAGAGAGAGAGAGAGAGAGAGAGAGGAGAGAGAGAGAGAGAGAGAGAGAGAGAGAGAGAGAGAGAGAGAATTATTAAAAAGATCTGAGGAATATCTTAGGCCTCTCGTTGTCAGGATTTTAAAAGTCCAAGAGTGGCCAATAAAGTTGGAACATATCTAAAAACGTATTTTTATATATATTTCAAATCAACTCCTTCAAAAAAATTAAAAATAAAATTGATTTACAATATGATGATTCGCCAAGCAACCTGGATTCGACACACTAACCAATAATCTTTGACCTGAAGCAAAATGTTTGCTGATTTTGCCCTAATTACCTAGTTATAAGTGAACCTTTCTCTTGTACCACAGTGCATTATTATCATGATATTTCACCATAATGTATATAGTTTTGGCATTATAAAGTCTATATAAATTCAATTTACTACTACTAATACTACTAATAATACTACTCCTACTACTACTACTACTACTACTACTACTACTACTAATAATAATAATAATAATAATAATAATAATAATAATAATAGTAATAATAATAATAATAATAATAATAATAATAATAATAATAATAATAATAATAATAATAATAATAATAATAACAATACAATGGCACTCAATCCCCTTGTATGGGGGGTAGTTGTGTCAAAACAACCACTCATTCACCAAAAGCCAATGCACCCCCTGTCACCAATGACAGCTCCTTGGGGATAAAGAGCCACCACAACCACCCACTCCCTCACCATCCTGCTCAGGTCATTTGCAGGGTTAGTAGGCAAAGTTCATCTGCAGTGAGTCCTAACAACCGTAACTGGTTTCGCTTCATTGTGTGGCAACTCCCTCCCTATGCCCATCCCAGCTTACAACTGTATACAGGCGCGGGAACATCCCTTTGACCGATTACCTATCCCTCTCTCTCCACCCATCTATGTCTTTTGAACACTATTCTCGGCTCTACTAACTCACCACATGTACCATTACTCATTTTACACCAACCATCCATTTCATGCTAGGTCTTCCTCTCAGTTTTACTTCACTTATAATAATAATAATAATAATAATAATAATAATAATAATAATAATAATAATAATAATAATAATAATAATAATAATAATAACAATAAGATGAAAAAGAATAATAATAATAATAATAATAATAATAATAATAATAATAATAATAATAATAATAATAATAATAATAATAATAATAATAATAATAAGAAGAAGAAGAAGAAAAAGAATAATAATAATAATAATAATAATAATAATAATAATAATAATAATAATGTAATAGAAGACATTTATAGAAGCTTAGCACTTTCAATGACAATACTGGCAGTCTCAAAGGTATTACATCTGTGATGCCTTTGAATGAGAGAAGTGGCTCTTTAAAGAGGTATGAATCTATAAATATCATCTACTTCATTAAAGTTGTATTCAATGTTGTTGTTGTTTTTATAATTTTTATTTCTATAATGATAATAATAATAATAAAAATAATAATAATAATAATAATAATAATAATAATAATAATTATTATTATTATTATTATTATTATTATTATTATTATTATTATTATTATTATTATTATTATTATTATTATCATTATTTTATTTTTATTATAAAACGGAAATGCACGAAGTTAAATCCAAGAAGACTATGCTATATATATATATATATATATATATATATATATATATATATATATATATATATATATATAATTAATGATAATGTTTTTTATATCGTAACAAATATAAGTAAAATCAAAAGTCGATATTTTTTTTTATCACTTAATAACTTAGCTCTTGCTTATCTTTAAATATTTACATATTACTACAGGTTATGAAGTTGTTATCTTAAATCATTTTCTAGCATCTTCTGTTCTTTATATCAGTCTGGATAACAAGAGTTTAAAGAAGAATGATTAAACATTTTAAAATAAAAATATATATCCCGAGCTCTTTTCTATTTTTTTTTCTTTTGCTTTATTTCCTCTACGACAACCAGGAGCTTTTCTTTGGCTTCCTAGTTCACCTTTCCCTATTGTAGCATTAATCATTTAGATGACTTACTCTTTGAAATATATATTTCCTTTTTCCGGCTTTACTAGAATTTTCTTTTCTCGCTTGGTGTTTCAATACTTACAATTGCAATGTCTTTCTTACAAGACTTTCTGCTTTGATAGTCACAGACTCTTTGGTATCCATGTCTGCTTTTTGTCTGTAAAACACTAACAAACTAACATGCATATCTATGTTGAAGTGAAAGCAATTTCATTTAAAAGACTCAGCGTTTTGAGAATATATCTTTCAATTAACTTTCATCATCCACTTATGCGACATGTTTAGTTCATGCAAATAAATGTAAATTAAAGCAAGACTAAAAACGACAGAGAGAGAGAGAGAGAGAGAGAGAGAGAGAGAGAGAGAGAGAGAGAGAGAGAGAGAGAGAGAGAGAGAGAGAGAGAGAGAGAGAGAGAGAGAGAGAGAGAGAGAGAGAGAGAGAGAGAGACTTCAAAAATATCTTCAGAATTTTGCAGCTCTCTTGTCAATTTGTTAAAGAATGAGTGCACACAGAGATAGTACATGATCATCACATGCAGATTTGCACAATGCAAGAGGCAAATAGACATATGTCATCTGGAATCTATGGATCCGCTGTTATATTTTCTGACTTTCGCAATGACAAGAGATGTATCGGAAGCCAATCTCAGCACATTCATAGGAGAGGAAACGAGTGTTCGAGCTCTGATTTTCAACAGCAGAATTGGGGGGAGTGAAGTTCATTACAATGTGTGTGTGTGTGTGTGTGTGTGTGTGTGTGTGTGTGTGTGTGTGTGTGTGTGTGTGTGTGTGTGTGTGCTTACGCGTTTGCTTGTTCCTTTGTTTGCTTGTGTTTCTGCTCATTGTATTCAACTAAATGCATGCGTTTGGATATTCTAGTAAAATAAATGAATACACATATAAAATTTATAAATTGCAACATATGATGGAAAAGACAGATAAAATTCAATATAAGCCAAATCTAATTATGTGTGAGCGCGCGTGTGTGTTTGTGTGAGAAAGAGAGAGAGAGAGAGAAGAGAGAGAGAGAGAGAGAGAGAGAGAGAGAGAGAGAGAGAGAGAGAGAGAGAGGAAATTATAGGTCGTAACGTTGCATGAAACAATCTTCTCTTATTCTGTGGGAATAGGAGACTAGATAAAGGAGCGATTTCCCCCTCCCCCACCCTCTCATCCACAGCGCTCCTCTCTCATCTGGTCATCCATGAAAGCCATTAGTCTCCGGGCTATCCACGAAGCCATAAAAAAAAGAAAATAAATAAATAAATAAATAAGGGATGCTGAGGTAAAAGCAGATATAGGAGAGAAGAGAGGAATGGAGAATGGAGGCAAGAGGTGGATATAAAGCAAAATGAACGAAAGAAGGTTACATGGGAGAGATTTATCTTAAAGAAATAGACGGGTGTAGGCAAGATAAATGTTAAGAGTTGTGAATTGGTGATTTTATAAGCCTACTGATCTGCAATCTGGAGAAAGCAGGAAAGTGGGGATAAAGACAACGATAAATTTTGTTAAACAAAGAATTAATCATTATTATTATTATTATTATTATTATTATTATTATTATTATTATTATTATTATTATTATTATTATTATTATTATTATTATTATTGTAGTCTCCGTGGCAAAATGGCTGCGTCTGCGACTTTGAGGCGGCAGGTCGAGGGTTCGCGCCCCGTCATGGACTGAGGTTAGTAAGGGCATACACTCAGGGTAACGATTACATCTGCCAAAACAAGTCTTTCGTAACAAGGCAACCGTCCTAGCCCTTAGTAGAAAAAGGGGTTTGTGACGTAAAACCGAATCCATTATTATTATTATTATTATTATTATTATTATTATTATTATTATTATTATTATTATTATTATTATTATTATTATCAGTAGTAGTAGTAGTAGTAGTAGTAGTAGTAGTAGTAGTAGTAGTAGTAGCTAGTAGTAGTAGTAGTAGCAGCAACATTTTGGTTCACAATTTCAGTTCTTATTTTCTTAACATCTCGTATGAGAGCAAAAAGATATCTCCTAAGTAAATGTCTCGGCATAAGATATGCCATCAATGATATCCGGACTGCTAGAGTATCCACAAACTAAGCAGTATGTTCGAGTGCGCCATTCAATACATAGGGCCTGAAGTGAAATTGTGCCATCGTGAGAAAAGGATGAATGAGAACCAACCATTCACGTGTTACCACTCTAATCATGGTATAGGAATAAACGAAAAAATAATTAAAATAAAACAATGAATTACAATTGCCGGAAAAAAGAGAATGGCAAGGACGTAAAAGAGGAGAGAAAAATAAAAGCAGGCGCAGGAAGACCAGTCTTATGGAGGAGCTGGAGCAGAAAGGGGAAGGGCGTAAAAGAGTGAAATAAATAGGGAAGAAGAAGAAGAAGAAGAAGAAGAAGAAGAAGAAGAAGAAGAAGAAGAAGAAGAAGAAGAAGAAGAAGAAGAAGAAGAAGAAGAAGAAGAAGAAGAAGAAGAAGAAGAAGAAGAAGTAAAATAATATCAGGACCCTTGATTTAAATCACTAACAACTGGATTTTAATACTAAATTATTTATTTATGAACAAATAAGCAAATGTTGCTTTTGTTTAGCGCTTTGTGTCACTATTAATCCCCCCCCATAACGAAGGCAAAGCACATACAGAAGCTGAGGAATGAAGGTTGTTGCTCTTCCTTACGCCCCAAGGTGGCCTCGACAGTGGATCTGACGCCTACCAAGTCAAGTGCTCTAACCATTCCGCTACTGCGATCACCATTAACGAATAAATAATAAGCATCAGAAATTTTATGTGAATACCGAAAGGATGTTCATATCCACAGAAATATCCCCCGGGGTGGGATGAAAAAAAGGCTTCCCCCCCCCACGTATCCCTTGTATGGTCTTTGAGGAAACTAATAAAGATGCGAACGGGATCCGGCAATCTCTCCCTCATTTAATCCCACTTTTTGCAATAGGAATGGCGATAAAAATGGGGAGGGGGGGGGGGGTCGAGTCCTTCGATGCCCGGATACCATGCTTCTTTAGTCATAAATATGGACTCAGTGGGATTTAAACTCAAAACTAGTGAGTGTGAGACGGAAGCAGGCAATTACACTATGCAGAACAGACGAATATATATATATATATATATATATATATATATATATATATATATATATATATATATATATATATATATATATATATATATATATATATATATATATATACTCACGTTAAGAAAAGGAGAAATATATAGTCAGACAGACTCACAAACAGATAGATATATATATATATATATATATATATATATATATATATATATATATATATATATATATATATATATATATATATATATATATAGACAGATAGATAGATAGATAGCTAAAGAAAAGAAGAGAGAGAGAGAGTGAATAGAAGTCTCCCCTTGAGAGGTTAAATTCAATACCGTCATCTACATAATCTGTTTTGTTCCTCTTCATGGATTTCTTGGGCTATTTATGTCTTTAAAAAAAAAAAATAGCGTGAATGCGTCCAATGCAATTACCCAGACCTTAGATAGTTGTGACTTATTGCATAAGATTGATCGAAAAGTGTAATACTTAAAAAGATATTAATAATAATAATAATAATAATAATAATAATAATAATAATAATAATAATAATAACAACAACAATAATTATCATTATTATTATTACTATTATTATTATTATTATTATTATTATTATTATTATTATTATTATTATTATTATTATTATTATTATTATTATTATTATTATTATTATTATTATTATTATTATTATTATACAACACATCTCGTTGACCACAACTGTGATAAAACAGATGTACCGAGCCTACAGCTTGCCTTAATATTATAGGGTCTTTTTAAGTATTTTCAGGGGAAATATAACGGAAAGGAGAAGTGATACCCCCTCCCCCCGCACTTTTTTTTTTATCCCATGTAGATTTCTTCATCTGTTGCCGGATATACGAATTTGGATATTTGTCTCTCCCTTCATTAGCATGTAAAAAATATGCAGCTTATTTGATATAGACAATACTTTTTCTCCAGTAAAACTATACTAAAAATGCATTCTCATCAATCAAAACGTATTGGCAGAAATGCAGACATTATTTAACGATATCTTGAAGTCCGTTTTAGATGGGTTTGATAATGACTTGATATATAAACTTGTTAATAGGATAGAAAATTGTAGTCTCCCAGATCAGCGGTACGCTCGTACTTGCTATTGCTCTGTTACAACGTCATGGCTAAATATTTTGCACTTTCTATCTAGAAACATACCATGCGTGTGTATATATATATATATATATATATATATATATATATATATATATATATATATATAATATATATATATATATATATATGCTTTTCCTTAGTAAAGACAATCGGACGATGTGCTTCCTAAACCTTTAAAAGGGGAAAAAATTCTTGAATATTTAAAACCCAAAATTATCATAATAATAATATTAATAATAATAATAATAATAATAATAATAATAATAATAATAATAATAATAATAATAATAATAATAATAATAATAATAATAATAATAATAATAATAATAATAATAATAATAATAATGCATTTCCTCATCAATCGTACAGATTTTGCAACGCTGAAACAGAGAACTTGAACTTATTTTAAGATTGCTTTCGGGCCAACGATTTCCATGGCAATGCATCCATGAATATCAGCAGAAAGGAGGGAAACATTATTTTGGGCGTGCGAAGAATGTTTAACTATAAGATTTCTCACGCATACACCAAGACACCTCCTCAAGCATACCTGAGCAAGCTAAAGCACCCTTTTAATTGCCGTAAGATATAACTGCTTGATGTGTGCAGAGCATTAATTTTAATCGTATTTGCTGTAAGCTTGAAACATTCTCCGCATGACTTATAAGAAACCCCTGTGGGCAACAATTAGCGAGCTAAAATCTGGGTTATTAAGAAATCTTCTCACCTTTCAGAAGTTCTCGACGCTACCTGCAAACAGAAAAAAGAAAGAAAGACAGGTATTAAAACATATTATGACCACACTCACATTAGTAAACATATGTTTTTTTTTTACATCGGTGTATAGAAAAGGCTCAGGCTTATTAAAAGCGGTAAGGAATTATGGAACAATATATACACCGTCGTATTCTCTTAAACACATTGTCACATAAGCCTAGTTCTCCGTCAAGGCAATTAAAGCAATATATTTGGTTAAATACCACTA
>JAXCGZ010009568.1:57500-60000 GCA_037179515.1 Halocaridina rubra
ATATATATATATATATATATATATATATATGAGTATGACACCAAGACAGGCAAAAAAAAAAAAAAATGCCCACATCAATAAAGGCCAAGGCACGAAGAAAACATCAAGACGAAAGAAAAGGAAAAGGTTATGGACAAAGCAGAGATGAGGTAATGATACACAAAAGGAAAGGAAAGACTGAGAAAATAGGTAAAGTACTGAGGACCAAGAGATATGGCAGGATTGGACCCTCAGATGACGATAGAGCGGGTATTTGAAGGAAGATACGTTATAAGAATTAGGAAGAACAGGAGGAGGAAGAGAGTTCCAGAGTCTGGAGGTGGATGTGAAGAAGCAGTCGCTACAACGACCAATTAGCGAGCTACAAATCTCAACACAGTACCTGTGAGACGAAGCTGCTTGGCGAGTGTTACGCGACCTCGGCAGTGGGGGAGAGATGCAACTCGCCAACTCATCAGAGTATCGATGGAAATAGTAGCGATAGAATAAAGAATGAGATGACAACTTACGGCAAAGAAAAAGAGAATCCGGATTAGAAGTAAGAGAAGGGTTATTTATGACTCTAACTGCCTTAGATTCAACCCTATCAAGGATATAAGTATAAGAAGAAGCACCCCAGATGTGTGAGCAATATTCTAAGCATGGACGGATAAGAATTTTATAGATTTTAAGTAACTGTTAAGAGGAAAAGTAATGATGGAAACCAAACAGAACCCCCCAATTCTTTGGATGCTGATTTAGAAAGTTGGATTATGTGATTCCTCTAGGAAAAGTTAGAGGCTATATGGATTCATAATATATTGATAGCATTAAGAGGATAAATTTCGTTAGTTTCGAAGACAATAAGGCTACCAGGAGAAGAAGCTAAGGAGATAGCTAGAAAGTGTGTCTTGGAGGCATTAAAGATAACTAAAATTTGGGTGCGCCACTCAGATACTCTCTGCAAATCAGAGCCGAGAGTAGAAGAAAAGGTGATACAAGACTGATTATGAGAAACTGATGAAGGCTGTGAAGAAATGCAGAGGAAAAGCAAAAGGTAGACTCATCGTCAAAATCTTGAAGTGATGAGGATGGTGACTGAAGAAGATCGTTGATGAAGAGAAGGAACAGAGTAGGTGAAAGAACAGAATCCTGTGGAGAACCATTGGTAACAGGGAATGGGCTAGTTGTTGCATTGTCAACAACCACAGATATAAAGCAGTCAGAAAGAAAAGTGGAAATCACAGAACAGAGAGAAGGGGTAAAGCCATAAGCAGGGACTTAGGCCAACATAGCCTTGTGCCAGAATCTGTTAAGAGCTTTAGAAATATCAAGGACGATGACAAAGGTTTCCCCATAGTTCACCAGAGAAGATGACAATACATGAGTAAGAAAGGACAGGAGGTCACCAGTGGCTCTTGCCTTGCAAAAGCCGTGCTGGTGATCGGAGATAAGTAAGTTAGATTCAGGATGTTTCAAAAAGTGAGCATTGAGAAAATTTTCGAGAAATTTCACGATAGAAGAGGTTAGGGCAATAGCTCGGTAGTTTGAAGGAATAGAGCGGTTACCCTTCTTAGGAGCAGGTTGCATTAGAGCATGCTCACAAGATGAAGGATAGATACTGCTTGAGAAAATGAGGCGAAAAAGACGGCAAAGCACGGGAGCCAGTTCATCTGCAAACTCCTTAAGGAACCTTCCAGGGATACCCTCGGGACCAGCTGCCTTGTTCGTCTTTAGCGAGCAAAGAACCTCATGAACTTTGCGTGAAGAAAGGATAAGGGAGGGCATAGGGTTTGAGAGGGTAAAAGACTGAGAGACAGGTGCAGTGGAATCGCTTACGGAAGAGTTGGCAGAAAAATGAGAGCCAAAGAGAGTGACTTTGTCAGTGGCAGAGCAAGCTACAGAACCATCAGACTGAATAAGAGGGGAAGAGCTTGAGTTACAGAAGTTTTTGGAAAGGCTTTTGGCTAATGACCAGAAACAATTGTCAGTGGGAGAGGAGTAAAGGTCATCAGCGTTCCTTTTTATAAAGAAAGCCTTAGATCTTCGAATCTGAGCAGTACAGCAATTCCTAGATGCAATGAAAGCAGAGTAAGTTAAATCAGAAGGAGATGCTTAGTAGGACTAGTGTGGCCTGAATAGCTATGGGGCAGGTATGGTTAAACCAAGGATTAAGGAGAAAAAAAGTTTTCATAGAGGAGTTGATGTATGCCTCCATTCCCAAGGTTATGATCTCAGCAACTTTTAAGGCTTCCTGATCAGGGTTGTGGGACCGAAAGCTGTAGTTATCCCATTGGAAGTCAAAGAAGAAGTTACGCAAATCTTCACGTTGGGTATTCTCAAAGTCCCAAAGGTGGTGCTGAGTAGGGGTAATTGATGGAAGGGAGAAAAAATGGAAGAGATTGAGAAAACAGAGTGGTCAACTTACCAAGAGGGGAAAGCACAGAATAAGAGTAGTTTTAAGCATTAAGAGTAAATAATAGGTCAAGAGTGTTGGCTGCATGTTTGTGGCAAAAGGGAA
>JAXCGZ010009568.1:67500-70000 GCA_037179515.1 Halocaridina rubra
ACCATATCAAAATTCTCGTAAATGTTTAAATTTCCTTCTCATTTATTTCAAATGATTCAAAGTTTTGACTACACAGGGTACATAAATCAATCGTCACTCTCCATTATTCTTATCATATCTGGACATTTATCTAGTTTTCTCAGTTAAAGAGTATACCTATTTGATATAACAACGAGGTATCACTATTTACTTCTATAAATGCTGACATGGTAACTCCTGCCAACTCGTTAAGTTGGTGAGACCTCCATTACCTAAACCTAGCCTTTCGATGATGGCAAAAATGCGCTTCTCTCTCACTCTTGCATAAACACACAAACCCACACACACACACACACACACACACACACACACACACACACACACACACACACACACACACACACACACACACACACACACACACACAAGTAAACGCTACTTCATTCAATCCACGATAACACGTCGAAGAAACGAAGCAATCCCAGCTTATGTTAATCAAAGAGGCAAGTGTAGTAATGAAAACATGATTGAAATTATATATAGAAGGCATGTTTGTACGTATAGAATTCTCTAAACAAGGATTTTTCCAATATCCAGACATTGTGGCAGTGTGACACTGACCAACATAAAATTAGCACAGTAAAGATTTTCATCTTCTACATTCCTAAATTTGTGTAAGTTATCATATGCATATTTAGAAAAACGAAAGCTATAGAATTTTCAAAATGGAGAGGTAAGACTAGTCATGTTTCTGTTTAATACGTGAAGGCAAGTCAGGTGTATGCGCGCACACACACACGACCCACACAGTGGTGAGGACTCATTCGGGGCAAGATTCCTAGATTGCGTACAAGGGAATTTCCTACACCAACATGTAATGGAACCAACAAGGGCCAGGGGTGGGGATGAGCCATCACTACTTGATCTAGTGTTCACAGATAATGTGTTGGATATTGAAAAAATTGAGTATGAACCACCAATTGGAAAGAGTGACCACTGTGTGTTGTTGATGGAGTATATCATTGAAGATATTCTTCCTGAGAGTAGAGGCACTGAGGACATGAGGAGGTACTATCCGAAAGGAGATTACATCAAAATGAATGAGCTTTTTGCAGTTATTGACTGGAGAACCTTATTTTACAACAAATCTGTACAAGAAATGTATGACATCTTTTGTGAGAAATATGGGAAGATAGTAGATTGCTGCATACCTGTCACCAAAGTAGGTGTAATTCATGCCAGAGATAAATGGTTCGATAATGGGTGTAAAAGAGCTAAGGAGTGGAGAGACAAATGCTGGAAAAGGTATAGGAGGAGAAAAAACATAAATGCCTGGCAAACCTACAAAAGAGCAAGAAATGACTACCTAAGTAAAAGGAGAGAGGCAGAGAGAGATTATGAGAGGGACATCACCAGGAAGGCTAAGGAAAATCCCAAGCTTTTCCACAGCTTTATCAGAGGAAAACTGAAGGTAAAAGAACAGGTTTTAAGGCTAAAGAGAGCGGATGGAAGCATCACTGAGACGGATGAAGAGATCTGCAAAGAATTGAACAAGGAGTTTCAGTCAGTATTTACAGTAGAAAATACCCCACCCCCTCAGATTGCAGTGATAGAAGCTCAAGGGCCGGTATTAGAAAACATCAACCTTACAGCCACAGAGGTATGCAAAGCGCTGATGGATTTAGATGTTCATAAAGCTACAGGTCCTGATGACATATCCCCTCATGTGCTTAAAAAATGTGCAAACACAATATCAGTGGCACTAAGTATCATATTTAAGGAGTCACTGGAGTCGGGGGAGATTCCAAGATGCTGGAAACAAGCAAATGTGATACCTATCTTCAAAAAGGGAAGGAGGGATACGGCTCTGAACTATAGACCTGTTTCCTTGACCAGCATAGTTTGCAAAGTTATGGAGAAACTACTAAGGAAACATATCTCTCTTCACTTGGAATCCTTCAACTTTTTGTCAGTGAGGCAACATGGCTTCAGAGAAGGTAGATCAACAGTAACAAACTTATTAGAATTTTATGATGAGGTAAGCCAAATCTTACAGGAAAGAGAGGGCTGGGCAGATTGCATATTCCTAGACTTCCAGAAAGCGTTTGACACTGTTCCAGATGGGAGACTTATTAGGAAGCTGCAATCAATGGCTAGAATAGGTGGAAATGTTTTGGAATGGATAAAAACTTACTTAGAAGGAAGGGAACAGAGGGTTAGAGTAAGACACTCAGTGTCTGAATGGAGAAGAGTTAGTAGTGGAGTTCCACAGGGTTCAGTTTTAGGGCCACTTTTGTTCCTTGTATATGTAAATGACCTACCAGAGTCTGTAAATTCATTCATGAATATGTTTGCAGATGATGCAAAGATTGTGAAGAAAGTAAAACACGAGAACAATGATAGAGAACTTCAGGAGGATCTAAATAATCTGCATGAGTGGTCAGAAAAGTGGCTAATGAAATTCAATACTTCAAAATGTAAGGTAATGAGAATGGGTACAAGTGCAAGAAGGCCCAAGCTT
>JAXCGZ010009568.1:75000-97500 GCA_037179515.1 Halocaridina rubra
ACGACATTCACAATTCCTAATTTTCAGACTAATATAGATACTGGTCCATTACGGACTGCACATAGTTAGTGGTGTATCGTAAACCTAGAGAGCTGAAGAGGGATTGCCGTATGAGGGACACCGCAATCTTTTTAATTTGCAAGTGGTTCTAGAGAAGAGAAGCTGTAAGAGCAACTTGGGACTTTACTCATAACAGCCAGGGATGGATATGGAATATTTTTAAGCTTGAAATTAGATAAACTTCGAATTCAGTTATACGAATGTATAAGAGCTAGGAAATAAGGATGCCTCGTGAGTAACACACTGGACAAATTAAAAAGGAAAATGCGCTGTCTTGGAAAAATTAGACCATATGTAAATCAGTATGTTACTAACTGTATTTTCTACCAAAGTTATATATAGTAGAGGAAACTACAAAATAACACACGATCTTTTCTTGCCTCAAAAACAGCAGGTTCCGATTAGCTCTCCATCCTTCTGAATGATCTTAGCATCTCAGCACCAAAACCTCGCGAGAATATGAAGGTATACTAGCATCTCTCGTATCATCTTAGCAGGTGAAATTAGTACACCATCTGATGAGTACACTTTAAAGTAATCATATCCAGTTAGGGATATGATAAGGTCATAAATGCTTAAACTGATTATATATGTATGTGTTTTAATATGCTGTAATATTTTATTTCATAATCTTTATAACTAATCACTTGAATGTGAATAGAACACTATATCAGTAGCTATATAATGCCTTTTCCTTTACTGGAGCTCAGCATTTTTATTATATGGGCACACATGAACACATATTTAGTTTTAAAAGTTATAGAAAAACTACTGAGAATCCACATTTTTGTTCACCTGGAGTCTATAAACTTTCTGACAATCAGATAACATGGCGTCAGAGAAGGCAACTTTATACTAAATAGCTAGAAAGAATTTTATAATAATGTAACCCTAATCTTACAAGAAAGTAAGGGCTGGGCTGATTGGATATCCTTTTGTTTTCAGTTGTTTTTTGATACGGTCCGCATGGGGGACTTATTAAAATGCTGCAACTAGGTGGAAACGTCTTTAGTCCTTGAACCTGGGGGGTTGATAGGTACCATATTTGGGCAGGAAATCTCACAGTGATTAACTGAAAGTCAAATGTCTATAGTCTTAAAAGATGCATGATAGCATTCTGTATCTCATAACCTTCCCTGTGATATTAACCATTTCTTTGGCATCACTTGTGATTTTTCGTCGCGTGACATGCAGAGGTTTTTTCTTTCCTGTGGCACATTAAATTACCTTTGGTAGGGCAAGTTATATATCAAAATAAAGCTTAAAAAAAGGACGTTTTGGAATAAAATAGCATGTTTGAATATATGATCATCAGTACTAGTTAAAAGCATGTTAAGCTTTCAGAGTTCCGAATTTTTTTGATAGAACTTAATTTCTTTAATTACAGTAAGGTGACCGTTCCTAATATTGATAGAATGACTAATAATTCGCATTTTGTAGCTTATGAGCTTTCTTTTGATACCAGTATGAGATCTGTAGTTATTATATCAAGAGAGTTATTTGATGTTAAAATAATCAATACGAAATTCATGTTAATGAATGAAACTTAAAAAAAAATAATAATAAGTAATACATGTGCGAAGCCGGGTTTAAGTTCTTTGAAAGTCGAGTAAAATCATAGAAATTGCGCTGCAATCTATTATCCATTATATAACATACAGTTGTATATTTAGCTACATTATTTACAGTATTCTTCAAAGTCATATGTGACTTCAAAATGTTCTTTTTAATGCAAAAAAAGGAATCCATAATACGATATTACTGAATCCTAAGACATTAGCATCATAATTTATTTTTTCAAACATAAATATAACTACAATGCTAAAAATGTTTAAGATAATGTTAATTATGAATACATTTTACATGGTGTAAGTAATTGTTACTGTTGGACTGGAAGAAACTAATTAATTATTACTTGAAGTGTAAAAAGATTTACTTAAAAGGAAGAAAAAGACTTCCATAGTAGGACAGGCAATGTCTAACTGGCAGAAGGGTAGCAGTGGTGTTCCACAAGGATAAGCTTTAGGACCTCCTCTGCTATTCATAAATTAAAATATTCTGTTAATGTCTTTAAATGCAAAGGTAGACAACGTCAGGAAGACCTTAATAGTCTGCATGATTGGTCACATAAATGCTTATCAAGATATAAGTACAAGACAATCCATTTTACGCTTCTCAGAAGCGGGAGAGGAATTTGAACAAATCTGAGAATGATAAAAGAATTAGAAATAAATGTATTGACAGCTATGTCTCAATAAATACATACAATTGGTACTGTAAAAGCAATGTCTGCTTTCTTAGCAAATATAGTGATGGCAACAGAGCATATAAACTTATACATGTTCAATACATGACCTATGTATTTAGAAATTTCATAAGAAAACTTCTGTGCAAGATGTAAGGAAATACGTTTTTATGGAGGAAAAAAAAAATAAATAAATAATATATATATATATATATATATATATATATATATATATATATATATATATATATATATATATATATATATATATAACAAGAGTTCGTCAAGCGGACACACAGTAAACGTTGAATGCATTATCGTTTTAATAAAATATATTAAAATAAATAACAATAAATATGAGAGTTACAAGCATGGGGCTTTTTCACATGAACACAATTTGGTATTCATAGACACGCACGAATACACGCATCCGCTTACATTAGCTATCCTTACAAACGCACACTGGTCCTTTATCAGGTTTAATTTATATTTGTCAGTAATAACTTTATATCAGCATATTTGCAAAGATTCCATCATAGTAATGGAAGGTTTGCAACAGTAGCATCATATCGGTTGATGAACAACATATGACAGGCCTTTAAATGATCAAAGAAATACATTAAACGGCGATGGGATGCCTGATATATGGCATTATGCCAAGCAAGACTAAAGGAATCCTTCGGCATTTCAGGGGATTAATGTCTGGCTCCCATCAATGAGGTTTGGAATTTGGCTCCTTGAGAGGACTCGTAAAAAAAACTTTGGGAGATGCATAAGAGAGGGCACCGGTGTTGTTCTTGTGGTGTGCCCCCAGTCAGTGTACCGGTTTCAAAACCAGTAATTAATATGCACTAGTTAATGATGGAACAATATTCCCATGAAGCTGGAATTCGATAAGGGGAAACAGTGCTTTCTCCTTAACAAATGGCTTTAGAATGAAAAATAAAAATAAAATACATAATTACATACTGACGAATTTTCATGCTGTTTAACCCTAAAAGCATTACACTGAAGACCTCTGCCAAACTCGCCTGAGGAAATTAAACAACACATGCTGCTATATATATATAAAAAGCGGTTCCATAAATTTCACTTTGAAGTTAATCAGCGTCAACTTCGTCTCAGGTTTATTATCATTCGTGTTAAGCCTCGCTAAGTAGGTTAGCTCTAAGATAATGAAGGTTAATTTTCGAGATAACTTACCAAGATTAACATGTTAACTAAGATAAACTAATTCATGTGTCATGTCAATAGATTATGTCCTCTTAAGCAAAAGGAAGGGTTATCAGTGAGATAGATAGATAGATAGATAGATAGATAGATAGATAGATAGATAGAGAGATAGATAGATAGATAGATAGATAGATAGATAGATAGATAGATAGATAGATAGAGGGACAGACAGAGAGATAGATAGATAGATAGATAGATAGATAGATAGATAGATAGATAGATAGATAGATAGATAGATAGATAGATAGATAGATAGAGAGATAGAGAGATAGAGAGTAGAGAGAGAGAGAGATAGATAGATAGATAGATAGATAGATAGAGAGATAGATAGATGATGGATGGATGGATAGATAGATAGATAGATAGATAGATAGATAGATAGATAGATAGATAGATAGATAGATAGATAAGAGAGAGAGAGAGAGAGAGAGAGAGTTGAACAAAACTTCAGTCAGTGTTCGGCAAAATTTCAATGTAACAGTGACCAGCAATTATTTACTGTTTGCTTAATTCGAATCAACCTTATAATAAACCTATAAAATCGTTTTAATTCAGAGACAATTTTTTCTAATAAAAAATCAAACTTGACACAAATTTGTCTACAGAAATCAAGTAGCAGTACATCATGCTTGTTTTTAGTTTTGTTTGTAGTGCTTGGAAAAGAGCCGTGTTTTAATCAGCACTGCAACTATTTTTCCTTCTGGATAATTTGCAATGAACAGGCAGAGATATAACTCGGCAACTAGTTAAACTCCTCATGTGAAAATTTCCCTATCCCACAGCAATCGTGCCCCTATTAACCTCTACAGACGGACATTATACCCGTAGCGAAATCTGAACTCATGAAAGTACTCCTCCCCCAGTAATCAAATACTTATAATATTGCATTCAGTAAGACTGTTAAGCTAACAGAAGGTACCATTATTTATCCTCAAGCGGGTCTCGCGAAGTGAAGAGCTGTAAAAGCCACCTTGGTGTGAGCTGAAATCAGGAGCTGGTGAGTTGAAGCTAGGAGTTTCAATTGAGCTGGCGAAGACTAATATATATTTTTTTTATGACTGTGACAACGGGACAGGCAAGAAAACTAGTCTATCATCAGGCCCAGACACAATTAATAAACAATGAGACCAGGAAAACTGGACGCTTAAGAACAATGCAGAAATAAAAAACAATAACAAAGAAAAGAAAAAAGACATGGCGAAACAATAATCGAAGTAATGGAGACCTAAAAATATGGCAGGATTAGACCCTGAGAAGACGACATATCAGCTTTTTGAAGAGAGATAGGTTGAAGAAGTTAGGAAAGACGGAAGGAAGAAGAGAGTACCAGAAACTGAAGGAGGATGGGAAGAAGTAGTTATTGCACAAAGAAATTCGCTCACTTCATATCTCCGCTCAGTACCTGTGAAACGAGGCCGCTTTTCAAAAGTTACACGGTCTCCACAGCAGGGGGGGGGATGTAACTCGCCAACTCATCAGAGTAGCTATGGAAGTAGTAGCGACAGAAAAGAGAAAGGAATGATACCTTACGGCGATGAGAAAGAAAATTTAGATTAGAAGTAAGAAAAGGGTCATTGATTAGTCTGATTTGACTTAGATTCAACCCTATCAAGGGGATAATTGTAAGGAGCACCCCAGATATAAAAGCAATATCCTAAACAAGGACTGAAAAGACCTTTATAGATTTTAGTAACTATCTGTCTATATACAATAGCCATATATCCCCTTACAAGGGGGGGGGTGGCAGAGTCAAATCAAAATACCTTGACACCGCCGGAAGAAAAATACACAGGAGGGGATTCCCAGTCCCCTCGCTCAGCCACATTAAGACGACTTTTATGACACGCAGAGGAACATGGAAGATAAATTCTTTACCCCCTCCCTCAGGGAGTATAAGTAACTGAGAAGAGGAAAAGTAATGACGAAAACGAAACAGAACTCCCAATTTTTTAGATGCAGATTTAGAAATTTGGATTATATGACAAGACAGCTTAAAGGCTATCTGAAATCCTAATATGTTAGTAGAATAAGAGCGTAAATTTCGTTAGTTTTGAGGGCTTTGATATACTCTTACTTTCTGTTAGTATCCTCCGCAAACACATTTATGCCTGTAGCTAAATACATTATATATTTTTTTTTTCTCAGAAATATCCACTGGAGACGAAATGCCTTGGTGGATACTGTTGGTACTGCTCATTGGGAGTATCCTTGCGGCCATTGGGGTCTTTGGCATAGTTCACAGGGAGAGAGCTGGAGTTGCAAAGAACTTGGAACCCCTAGACGGAAAAACTGTCCTGATCACCGGTGCTTCATCAGGTATTATTATTATTATTATTATTATTATTATTATTATTATTATTATTGTTATTATTATTAATATTATTATTATTATTATTATTATTATTATTATTATTATTATTATTATTATTATTATTATTATTATTATTATTATTATTATTATTATTATTATTATTATTATTATTATTATTACAATTATTTAACATTTCATCAAAGTCTAAACTGCGATTAAGACTTCCAAGGATTCTAATCAACCGTATAATCATTAAAGAAAGTCCTTATGCCATTCATAAGGATCTACTAACACGTAATGTCTATTCATATCTGCGTACTAGCGGAAAAATAATACTTAATAAAAGTTCAAATAGGATCTACCCCCAATGACTCAAATATGAATTTTCCAAGCCTAAAGATAATGTATATATTTTTTTTAATATTGATTATAGCGGTCAATTCTTGCACTAAATTTTGCTCAACCCTGTAGTGTAGTGTAGTGCAGTGGCTAACCGAGGCAGTAGGTACAAGTGATAATTCTACAGACAATATGAAATTTACATAAAAGACTCTTCAAACGATAATGATATAAGATATATCGACGATCTTAGCCAATAACAGTTTAGGTCACAGCCCAGCAGGCGAAATAAGAGTAAATGAGACTCAGTGGCATCCTAAGTCAATGTAGCTCCTTCGAAAATACAAAATGGAAAAGAACTTTATAGAACAGAGCGTTTGACATCTTAGCAAGTAAACACCTAAAAAACTCAAAGAAAACTGTAAAAACTATGACAATAAAACAATAACTGACTCAGACGTTTTATGTACAGACGATTAATTGAAAGTTTATAATGAAATAATCAAACAGTTCACATATAATAATCTAGAACAAGAAAAAATGCAAAGAGAATAGGCCACAGGAGTTAGATATCAGAATGCGATCATCAAACATCTTATCCACTCACACACAAACACACACACACACACACACACACACACACACACACACACACACACACACACACACACACACACACACACACACACACACACACACACACACACACACACACACACACACACACACATATATATATATATATATATATATATATATATATATATATATATATATATATATAATTAAAACATAAGGCACGAGACGTAATTCTAGTGGTAACGCTTAAAAAGATTTTTTTATCGCAATATTGAACATGCACATGCACAAGTAGATAAGTAAATAAATGAACACAAATGAAACATCATTCCCAGGAGAGAAAGGATTTCATAAGAATTTATTCGTAAAATAATCTTATGGCCTCTTTTCCCACTGATCTGTGTAGTAAAGAGTCTAAAAAGACAGTCAAGCCACTGGCAAGAGTGTTGCAACAATAGCAACAAATGATCCCCTCGTATTTGGTCTGAGACTCAAGTGATTCTGCATTTAAAGACCAATGGTCATCATTGAAAAGCAACTACAACCACTTAAAACCCAAAATAAAAGTGTATTTTTTCCAGATCTGTCAAGGGACATAAGTGCCCTGACACTGTGAGGCGAAATAGTTAACTAAAGCCAAAATTAGGTTTCAGACTAATCAACCCTGAACCCCCCCCCCTTCTGAGTACCAAAATTCCACATGACTGACTTCATTCACTGATTGATCATCTTGACGCACAAGAATATAAGAAAATATAATTTATTTTGATATCAATGGATAAAGAAATCACATTTCCAAATGCTGTCACAAAGAGCAGGTGAAACAATTTCACACAATGTTGACACTCGTATCTTCAAAAATGAAAAGGAAAATAAGGACAAAAGGCTTCACGAGTAGTAAGCATGAAATTATTACAGGTACAATACTCCGTGATATGGATGGCCGGTTGAGGACCTACCCTAAATGTGTACATGTGAAGTTTTATAAGATGAGGATCATACATTGATATGCCCCAAAGATATACTGAATTTCGGGATATAAGTGCGTAGGTATCGAAAGTCTGCAAGGATACTGAAGTTGAGCCTGTTCTGCAACCATATACTGAAGAAGTAATATCATATAAGACAGCTAACAAGTCTGACGAAGCAAAAGGCAGCTATGCCATTGGGATATCGACAGAAGTCCAAAAAAGTCAGAAATAGCATCATGCACTTCAAAATGTCATTAAAAAGACTAAGAAGGAAATGATATAGCAGTGCTCTGGGCAATTGATCAACAATGAACTGGGATCACTCAATCCTTTAGTGTTTAAAACATAAGGGAAGAATGGGAACCTAAGCCAGTTAAATAATTTCAAGAGACAAAAATAATATCTCAAAAGTTTTTTTTTATGAGTGTGACACCTGGACAGGCAAAATCTGCCCTCATCAATAAAGGCCCGGGCACGAGAAAACACCAAGACGAAGGAAAAGATAAAGGTTAAGGACAAGGCAGAGATGAGGTAACGTCACACAAAGGAAAACGACAGACTGAAAAAACAGTCAAAGTACAGAGGACCCAGATATATGGAGGACTAGGCCATGAGATAACGATAGATTTGCTTTTTGAAGGATAATAGGTCATAAGAACTAGGAAAGACAGAAGGAGGAAGAGAGTTCCAGAGTCTGGAGGTAGATGGGAAGAAGCAGTTGCTGCACCAACCAATCTGCGAGCTACAAATCTCCACACAGTATCTGTGAGATGAGGACGCTTGGCGAGTGTTGCGTGGCCTCGGCAGTGGGGGAGGGATGCAACTCGCCAACTCACCAGAGCAGCGATGGAACTAGTAGTGATAGAAAAGAGAAAGGGAAGACCCCTTATGGCGAAGAGAGCGAGAATCCAGATTAGAAGTAAGAGAAGGATCATTAATAAGTCTGACAGCCTTAGATTCAACCCTATCAAGAAGATAAGTATAAGAAGAAGCACCCCAGATGTGTGAGCAGTATTCTAAGCAGGGACGGATAAGGTCTTTATAAATTTCAAGTAACTGTAGAGAGGAAAAGTAATGACGAAAACGAAACAAAACCCCCAATTTTTTGGATGAAGATTTAGAAATTTAGAATATGTGATTCCTCCAGACAAGTTAGAGGCTATATGGATTCCTAATATGTTGATAGAATTAAGAGGGTAAATTTCGTTAGTTTCGAAGACAATAGAGTTATCAGGTCGAGAAGAAGATAAAGAGGTAGCCAGAAACTGACTTGAAGGCATTGAATTCAACTAAATTTTGAGTGCCCCACTCAGATACTCTCTGCAAATCGGAATTGAGAGTAGAAGAAAGAGTTATATGAGACTGATTACGAGTAGCAGATGAAGGTTGAGAAGAAATGGCAGAGGAAAAGTGAAGGGTAGAATCTTCAGCAATAGCATGAAGAAGAGAGAAGATGGGGATTTTAGAAGATCATTGATAAGAGAAGGAACAGAGTAGGTGCAAGAACAGACCCTGTGGAACACCACTGGTAACAGAGAAAGGGCTAGATGTCGCACCATCAACAACTACAGATATAAAACGGTCGGTAAGAAAACTGGAAATCAGAGAACGGAAAGAAGGGGTAAAGCCATAGGCAGAGAGTTTGGCCAACAGAGCCTTGTGCCAGACTCTCTCAAAAACCTTAGAGATATCAAAGGCGACGACAAAGGATTCCACAGACTTCCTCAGAGAAGATGACCATACATGAGTAAAATAGGACAGGAGGTCACCAGTGAATCTTGCACTGCGGAAGCCGTACTGGTGATCGGAGATAAGTGAGTTAGATTCACGGCGTTTGAGGAGGTGAGCATTGAGTAAAGTTTTGAGAACTTTAGCAATAGAGGAGGTTAGAGCAATAGGTCGTTAGTTTGAAGGAATAGAGCGGTCACCCTTCTTAAGAACAGGTTGAACTAGAACATACTTCCTAGATGAAGGATAGATACTGGTTGACAGAATGAGGCGAAAAAGACGGCAAAGCATGAAAGCCAGTTCATCTGCAAACTCCTTAAGGAACCTTGCAGGGATACCATCGGGACCAGATGCCTTCTTCGCCTTTTTCGAGCGAAGAACTTTATGACCTTTGCGTGAAGAAAGGATAAGGGAGGGCAAAGGGTTAGAGAAGGGTAAAGATTGAGGAACAGGTGCACTGGAATCGTTTATAAAATAGTTGGCAGAAAAAGGAGAGCCAAAGAGAGTGGCTTTGTCAGTGGGAGAGCAAGCTATAGAACCATCAGAATGAGTGAGAGGGGGAAAGCTTGAGATACAGAAGTTTTTGGAGAGGTTTTTGGCTGAGGACCAGAAGCATTTGTCAGTGGGAGAGGAGTTAAGGTCATCAACTGGCTAGTACAGTGGTAACACGCTGGCTTCGCATTCACGAGGTCGAGAGATCGGTTCCCGTCCAAGACCAAAAGTTTAAGCTGTTTACTAGCAGGTTACTACTGTGGGTGGGCACCAGAGTGGGGGTTGGGGCATGACCCGGCTGACGTTCTGAGGATAGATATCGGAACTGAAACCCTGCAAGCTTTACCTTAACCTTTACTTATAAGTGTACTCCTAGATTAGTAACATAATACCCATTGTATAATGAAAATAAAGCTTTGTTATTATTATTATTATTATTATTATTATTATTATTATTATTATTATTATTATTATTATTATTATTATTATTATTATTATTATTATTATTATTATTATTATTATTACTATTATTATTATAAAGGAAGCTTTAGACCTTCGAATCTGAGCAGTACAACGATTTCTAGCCACAATAAAAGCAGAGTGAGTTAAATCGGAAGGAGAGGCTTGGTAAGATAGGTGTATCCTATTCCTGGCCTGGATGGTCATGGAGCATGCAAGGTCAAACCAAGGTTTAGGGGGAGAAAAATTCTTCGTAAAAGAGGGGATGTACGCCTCCATTCCCGTGATCATGATCTTGGCAACTTTTAGAGCTACCTGACCAGGGTTGCGGGACCGAAAACAGTAGTCATCCCAAGGGAAGTCAAAGAGGAGGTTACACAAATTTTCATGTTGGGTACGCTCAAAGTGCCAAAGGCGGCACTGAGTAGGAGGGATTGGTGGAGGGGGGTCGAAAATGGACGAGATTGAGATCATAGAGTGGTCAGATTTACCACGAGGGGAAAGCACAGAATAAGAGTAGTTTGAAGGGTTAGAAGTATTAAATACGCTAAGAGTGTTTGCTGGATGTTCGTGACGATCAGGAACACGAGTAGGATGTTTGATAATTTTCTCCAGATCGTGAGTAATAAAGAAAGCAAGGGCCTCACTTCCTCCCACATCAGTGTGAGAAGAATGAAGCCACTCACTTTGGTGTATATTCTTTAATGCATAATCAGTGAAGGATAATTTCTTTTCTTTATTAAGGTCTGCACTGCTTTACCTCCGTGGAACTAAGTCATATAGTAGGGCAGAAAATAAAGAATATATAACTTTAAGATATATATGTTGCAAGAAGAATTAGGGAAAGAGGTTGGATGTAAAATTCTAACAATAAACTTTAAAAATCATTAGCAAGCACACACATATGTGTGTGTACACACACACACACACACACACACACACACACACACACACACACACACACACACACACACACACACACACACACACACACATATATATATATATATATATATATATATATATATATATATAGTAGTCTCCGTGGCCAAATGGTAGCGTCTGCGACTCTGAGGCGGCAGGTCGAGGGTTCGCACCCCGTCACGGACTGAGGTTAGTAAGGGCATACACTCAGGGTAACGATTACATCTGCCAAAGCAAGACCTTCGTAAGAAGGCAACCGTCCTAGCCCTTAGTAGAAAAGGGAGTTCGTGACGTAAAACCGAATCCAATCCATATATATATATATATATATATATTATATATATATATATATATATATATATATATATATATATGTATATATATATGTATATATATATATATATATATATATATATATATATATATATATATATATATATATATATATATATATATATATATATATATATATATATATATATATATATATATACATGCATGCATGCATGCATTCATACATACATACATACATATATATATATATATATATATATATATATATATATATATATATATATATATAGATAGATAGATAGATAGATAGATAGATAGATAGATAGATATACGTACGCACGTAAAGAAAGTGCAGCTTTAAATAAAAAAAAAAGTAGTAGCATAATTAGTAGTTTAACAAGGAAGTAAGGCATTAGTATTAGCAACAGTTCTTAAAGGGAAAAACCGGTATGCCTTTACGATATCAGAATATTTTTTTTGTTCTCACAAATAATAATAAAAAAAAACATTATCTTTACAACTTTTCTCTAGCCGTAGTTTTGTTCATTTCTTTTGATAGCACCAGACCAGCCAATATAGTGATCCAATAACACGTTTCTAAAATGTTTGGCTTCCTATCGGCAATGTCTTCCACTTGAACATCTCTGTCGCTTTAAAGAATATATATATACATTTCTCTTATCCGCACATTTTGTTAATTGTAGAATGTTTTTTGTTTACTACTATTACTACTACTACTATTACAACAACAACAACTACTACTACTACTACTACTACTACTACTACTACTACTACTACTACTACTACTACTACTACTACTATTACAAGGTGTTACATAACCGTATGCTAGGAGCTAGTGGAAACACCGTGAATTCCACATTTTTTTAGCTTCTGCTTTTGTTTTACCCTGTTTTCCAGATATAGTTTGCTGAATGATATACCCCTACGGTTTTCAAAATCAGAGACTTTGAAGCTATTCATGTTACTGACCGAATTTGGGAAAATGCCTACAGCGAAGCTATGGAATTTGGAACTACATTCATAACCCGGAAGTGGGTCATCAACATGCGACGAAGAGAACGTTGAGTAATTGACAATTGGAAAGAAAGTAGAAGACTACGTCCACACGACCCTTGGCTCCGGTGCATCAAAAAGATTCTCACAATAAAACAAGACCATCATTGCAAAATCATGCGGGAAGCCACGGAGAAGCAGTGCGTATGTTGCACAAGAGAAGAATGAGCGCCAAGTAGTAGGTTCATCAGTCCTACTTGCGATGAGGGATGAAGACTTTGAGTATGATTTGAAAGCCCACTAAATCCCCTGGAACTGCTGAAAATCACCTTTTGTTTTGTAAATTTTTGTCTCATTGGGATAAGGAAGGCTTCCTTCATCTCTGCTCAAGTGGTGAATTCTTCATCTGCACCCTCCAGTGAACTTTTATACAGTGATACAGGATCTGGGCACTGAGGGTAGAACAGAGAGAAGACACCGACAGAAAGTGTGTTGGGTTCCAAGCTCACTGGGGTATTTCTGTGCTTCGCTCTAACGTGCATCTCGTGGTTAAGCAAGGGAGAGGGACAGAACTGAACAGGAGCTTACTCTCGTGAATTTTTTTAGGGAAATGGTGATTCTGATCTTGAAGGAGTCTGTACAAGTGTTGGATCTCTTCACAACATTACTCCATAGCTTCGCGCATATGAGACGCAAAGCGTGACGAAGTAGGTTGTAATTGAATATTTCAATCAAACTGAAGAGCATGAAATTCACCGAACACACTGAAGAAATCCTGAAAGATAGAGTGTAGGTGAAGATGATCCAAGAACGTGAAGTTGATCAGTAATGAAATGACAAACGGGTAAAACATATGCAAGATGTGACAGAAGATCTTGAGTTTGACACTAATCTCTCGGAGACGCTACTACAATCGTACCCATCTATATTGCAGCCCAAGCAAGACGTGGAAACTTCCACATCAAATATGGAGGGCATGATAGATTTTGTATTGTTTCTGCAATACTTTAATGTAATAAATTGTTCTGCACTATGACTCGTTGTTTCCATATCACATAGCAATAGCTTATGTATCATACTGTAATAATAATAATAATAATAATAATAATAATAATAATAATAATAATAATAATAATAATAATAATAATAATAATAATAATAATTTAAGACTGCTTATACTAGAGCAAACCTTTTCTGGTCAATATGATTTTTAATATGAAATTTAATTGTTCTATATTCATTGTTGCCATTTTTTTTATACTATATTTCACTTTTTATTTCTATAGGCATCGGTAAAGAGGCTGCAAAATTACTGGCCAAGAGAGGTGCTCGGCTCATTCTGGCATGTAGAAATATAATTAAGACGAATGTAGTTGCTGGTAAGTATTTCTATCCATCTACCTACCTATTTATCTATCTATTCAGCCATCTATCTAAATTCGCATTACACAGCTTATTCGGTTTTGAATTGCGCTCAACAACAATGGGCCAGTTTCAATTCCGATAACAAACAAGCATAAATAAAAGGGTTACCCAAGTAACGTTGGCATTAAATAGTAGCGAATCTACGAGCTTGTATCAACAAGATTAGCACTCGCCCAAAAAAATGGTAAAGAATCTTCAACTGCCAATTTGATCGTATATATATATATATATATATATATATATATATATATATATATATATATATATATATATATATATATATATATATATATTCATATATATATATATATATATATATATATATATATATATATATATATATATATATAATATATATATATATATATATATATATATATATATATATATATATATATATATATATATATATATATATATATATATATATATATATATATATATATATATATATATATATATATATATACACACACAGACACAGACAAACACACACACACACACGTGTATATATATATATATATATATATATATATATATATATATATATATATATATATATATATATATATATATATATATATATATATATATATATATATATATATATATATATATATATATATATACACACACACACGCACACATAGATTAGTGTCTAACCTTTAGCTAAGGGGGTATATAAAAACGAGTAATAAGAGTATACTACAAAACAATATATATATATATATATATATATATATATATATATATATATATATATATATATATATATATATATATATATATAAAATAGGAAAGTATGTCTGCAACAACAGAGAACCTATCATGCCCTAAAAATACAGTGTGGAGGCCTCGCGCATTTCGCACAGCCTACACTCTTGAGGGATATGATAGCAGTATTTGCAATGCTTCTACTTCGCTTCCCGTACGATTCTACAATGATGTTTACACTCTCCTGGGAGAGTTTTCCCGTTGGATGGGAGAAAAAAGGTGGTGAGGACGCTGTCACATCCCTCATTCATATCATTAGTAATCCAAGGTTCACAATGGCCCAGTCTGTTGGCGTTCCACTTTCAATTAATGAAGGCAGTTCTAGCTTCCTCGAGCCTCATGGAAGACATACGCCCTGATTCGGTCAACAGCAAGAAGAGCTTCATTGTCTCCATCTTTCAAGAGCCAAAAGGGAAAGGCAATTAATATGACATATTTAGAAAACGATGCAGAACAAAGTTAGATATTAAAACATGACCAATACACAGCTTTCTCTCTAGCCACAAAGTAAAGGGTATGTTTGTGCGTGTTTGTTTGTGTGTGCGTGTGTGCATATATAATCACAAAGGATATAACAATGAGAGTTAGACAGAAAATATAACAGACAAAAGGAAGAACATTAACGATATATACACAGCAGGTATTGATGAGTTTAAAAATCAGACTAAATGTGTACACATACAAGCCAGGTTAAAGTTACGTCAAGTCAGACCGAGAATGGAGGAAAGGAGACCAAAAGAGCATGAAATTGACCTTCCAGTTAAGAAATGTATACATTCTCTCTCTCTCTCTCTCTCTCTCTCTCTCTCTCTCTCTCTCTCTCTCTCTCTCTCTCTCTCTCTCTCTCTCTCTCTCTCTATCTATCTATCTATCTATCTATCTATCTATCTATCTATCTATCTATCTATCTATCTATCTATCTATCTATATATATATATATATATATATATATATATATATATATATATATATATATATATATATATATATATATATATATATATATAAACTTAACAACAAGCTATTTTTATTTGTCCGACACTGTTAGGTCAACTGTAGTGATTTAATATGCTATGCTTAAGATATTCATATGAGAAATCATAAAAATATAACTACAGACATATTTTTTAAATATTCAAAGTCTGGGTGTATATCAAATACCACTACAAAAATCTTTATCTCAAAAATCTAAACTCTGCGTAAATAAATCATATAAACACTACTCTGACGTTCTTATAAACATATCTGTCTACATATTTCCATTTTTGTTATTATAATATCATTATTTATTTAATCATTTTGCTGTTTACCGCTACAGTGAAAATAACAATAATGAAAGTTTACAGAAAGGCAGAGCTCTCTATATCACAAATCTTACCTCAAGGCAATTTGCGTTCAGCTTCGAAAACGAAGCAGGTGTAAATAATAACATTGCGGTTCCAAATATTACCATCTTTTACTAAAAATAATGGGGTACAGATACCTGTATATCATACTCTCTTGGTTTAAGTGCCGTTTTTCAGCATTCATTTGAGGTAATATTTTCACTGTTTTCTCCTGAATATCTATTTCATCGACTTATATTTTATAAATCTCATTGCAAAAAGATAAGATTACTATCACATTGACATATTTATTTACAATATATACAGTAGATATTAACAACAGTACATGTTTAACAGTTAACTAAGTTAATATACAAAGAAAAACTGTACTAGGCATCACCTTAAGAAATTTATTTCCTGTCATAAAATAATTTTTCCATTTATCTTTTTATTTTTATTTTTAAGAGTTTTGACACCGAGTAAAGGCATATTTTCGACAGTATCGATGAGCTACCTAAAAGGAAGAGCTTTCTTATAATAGCGATGATGTACTTGCCCCCAACATTTGCTTCTATTTCATATTTTTTTTCATTAACATAGTCTCTCTTTGGACAGATGATATCCGATTACTGACGGGAAATAAGGAAGTTGAGGTGATGGAGTTGGATACTTCCTCACTGGCTTCTGTCAGGAGCTTTGCTGATAAATTCCTCGCACAAGAACAAAGGTACGAGACCGCAATATCTTTATATCATTGAATATACATTTGCTGATGCCCTGTTACTTTCAAACAACTAAGGAAAATACCTAAATGAGTTTAAATAATAGAGCCAAATTAACAGCAAGAAAAAACAATTAAAATCTCTATGCCCATTGACAATCCCAATTTAAAAGTACAAAAAAAATACAACCTAAAGTAGTATAGGTTAATAGGTCCGAAGCAAAATTATACAAAATCATAGAGATGTGATTTTATGGTACAAAAACATCTAGATATACCAGAAGCCATGTTGAAGCTAGTTAAACACTTATATTCTATGGTACTAGGAAGCATATAAGGGAACTAAGGGGGAGCTCACACGGTCAAACGGTTCGTCGAACGCGGTTCGACAGACAAGTGTTTGAAGTGATGTTCGAACGTGTGAACGGGGTATTTGGTTGTCGAACACGTTCCGTGTTCGACAACCAAATACCCCGTTCACAAGTTCGAACATCACTTCAAACACTTGTCTGTCGAACCGCGTTCGACGAACCGTTTGACCGTGTAAATCCCCCTTAAGATGTGAGACGCTTTTATAAAACACAATCGAAAGAAGAAAAAACATCAGAAACTGTTAATTTGAGTAATACATAAAGTGAATGGTAACACCAACAAACATTTTTCATTACTTCATAAGCAATTAGTTTATGCGTATGCGTTTAGTATTCATCCAGGTAAATATATATCCCACAAATATGATGTCAGTTAAAGAGAGGACAACCAGTGTCTCCCTCTATCTCTATTCTGTACTCTAAGTTCTCGACAATTCATATCTAATTAACTTCTCCCTACTTTCTAGTCTAGGTATTGCACTTCTCACATGTTTAATTTGAGCAACAGAAGGAATTCTATTGCCCTTCAAATGCAATACTCCATCAATAGATTACTGCCGAGTTAATAGAAGACAACCCACCAAACGAGCAACGCAACTACCCTCTCCCAATAGATTCTGACATAGATGAATAATATAAAACACACAGGGAAGTCCAATTCAAGACATTCTATGAATGAGGCTACGCGAAAAAAAAAATTCTTTATATGAATTATATTCTTTAATATCTTTTTCAGATTGGATGTTCTCATTTTAAATGCGGGAATGTTCGGAACCCTACGTAGGAGCATGACTTCTGAGGGGCTTGAAACGACAATGGTTACCAATCATTTCGGACACTTTCTTCTGACCAATTTGCTTTTGGGTTGGTAATGAGTAGACCTTATATCCTTAAGGAATACATTTATAATTACCAGTTTGTAAATGGGTAGAAAAAGTAGTACTCTTGCAAGGTAATCTTATCCTAACCAATTTGTTTCTGGGCTGGTGAAAAAATAAAAAATCGACTTATGAAGGATATATAGAGATTATCATAGTTCGAGGTTTATGTAAAAAGTATCCATATTTAGTTAGCAGAATATTCTACACTTTATAACTTCATTATCATTTCCATTCCATTTTCTTCTTAATACGCCTCTATTCTTCGTGACTTCCTTCGTATCTTACTATTATCATATCCTTTTCTTTCAGATATATCTAGTATCCAATCTTACTATTTTTTTTTTTCATAACGACCCAATTTTTCTTTTGCTCTCTTCTATTTCACTGTCCCTCCCACATTCTCCTCCACATTCATATCCTCTACGTCTCTTAATATATTATGTTATATATCTTCCCAATCCTTTGCTCTCTAATATTTCTATCAACAAATTACAGTTTGGATATCTTTCGTTTCTATATTAAGCTTCTAATCAAAGCTCTTCTCCCATCACTGCAAAAATGCCAGGAAGGGATGTTTACATGTAATATGTATCACTATTGATCTCTATTGACTTTATGCTAGAAGTAATAACTAATTTCACAGGATGCACATACACTCCTCCCTTTGAAGCGATTACTTTTTATTAACTCATGGAATCATACTGTACTGCGTTCACTCTAAATATACAGTACCCTATATTGATTAATCTGCAAAAATATCGCGTACTGTATCATTTTTTATAAAATAAAAAAAAGCAAGAGGTTCTCCTTGATTATATAATGATAGTAAAATGCAATAATAATAATAATAATAATAATAATAATAATAATAATAATAATAATAATAATAATAATAATAATAATAATAATAATAATAATAATAATAATAATAATAATAATAATAATAATGATAATAATAATGATAATAATAATAATAATAATAATAATAATAATAATAATAATAATAATAATAATAATAATAATAATAATAATAATAATAATAATAATAATGATAATGATAATAATAATAATAATAATAATAATAATAATAATAATAATAATAATAATAATAATAATGATAATGATAATAATAATAATAATAATAATAATAATAATAATAATAATAATAATAATAATAATAATAATAATAATAATAGTAATAATAATAATAATAATAATAATAAGAATAGTAGTAGTAGTAGTAGTAGTAGCAGTAGTATCGTAGGACAGAGTGTCGAAAGTCAATGTGTCGAAAGACAAAAGTGTCGAAAGAACCTAACCTAACCAAACCTTTCGACATTTTGTCTTTCGACACTGTCTGCGCACGCGTTGAGACTAAGTTCCTAAAAAAAAAAATTAAGCAGTTGTCTTTCGAGACCTACAAGTTACTACACTTAAAAAAAAAAAAAAAAAAAAGAGACGTCATATTTGGAAATCTTATTTATCTTTACTTTAGAAAACGAGTTTCCCCTTTATTCTAAATTGGGTACATTTATAACTGTTGCATTTCCTTCATGCATATAGGACTCTTATTGCAAAGCAGACCAAGTCGAATCATTGTCACAGCTTCTTCGCTACACAAGCTAGTTCAAGAGCTTGATCACGAAGTGAGTATATTTTCATTTATAAATAAGCTTAGATGATATTTTAATCATCTTTTGAATTGCAGCTTTTTCTAGGGTCATTATTTATCACCCACCTCCTGGAAGACAGTGGCTTGCTTTAGCTTAATGATTACCGAACGCATTGCCCTTCCTTGACTCTCTCTATTGATCAGGTCTTGGAACCAGTACCAAGATGAGCTAGCATGCTTCTCTGTCATCTGGATTACACTTTACATCATAAAGATATTGCCAAGAATTAAAAAAAAACTCTCTTTGACTCATTTTATTATAAAAAAGGAAAATATTCCGATGGCTCTACGAAGTAGAAACATCATTATTTGCTGTTTAATGTGTCACTATTAAGCCCAATTCGAATGGGGCTGGCTGCAGACAGATTGGATATGAGAACTTAAAGCTAGACGTCTTTCATAATACTCAGCGGTGGGCTTGAAAGTGGGCTTGTCACTTTCCAAGTCGAGTACTCTAACCACTGCGCTACCACAATGCCAAAGTACTCACATCATTAATCCTAAGTAGATATATATATTTCATCAGTTTCTTTAATATATAATAATTTATTTCTCTATCCTATGTAAGTGTAAAGTCTTTTGAAATTCTGACACTAACTGTTTTATGAATATAGTACACTAGCAATGAAAGCATGGCAAAGTAACAATCAAGAAACCGATAATCATTTTATTGCTGTAGAGGCAGTATTCAAATTCTTGGAATTTACAAAATAAGTTCAAACGTAATTGTATTTTTCTTATTTGGAATAAAAATCAAATAATCTGAAAATCTTTCCCAAGCACATTACTGTCTTATCACCTCTCATTTTGCAGGATTTGAATTTTGAAAAGGGCGAATTCACACAATTCCAGGCGTACGGGCGGTCCAAGGCTTGCAATATCCTCTTCACCCGACACTTGGCTGAGATAACGAGAGATACAGGTCTGAAAATCCTGATCAAAATGCATGAACATCTCACACCTCTCTGCCAGGATCTCTTTTCCAAATCCCCCCCCCCCCTCGTTTCTCCTCCACTCCCTACTATCCCTTTTCATATACAGAAAGATATTCTCCCCACCAAAAGAAAAACCTCCGCATGCATCTCAGAGTAGACGACATTATCAATTATATAGCTTGCTCTTAACCTCTTCTTTGCAGATATGAAAATTTAAATATACATATTACAGATATAAAGTATTCGTTTTCGAGTGTTTTTCGAGGAATACCACAAAAAATAAAATGTTAAAAGTTCATTGATAAAAAGGCCCTACCGTCAGATTTTATCCCCATCTAGGTGAAAAACGACAAATATAACTGTTTTGGTTATTACTAAATGAAATATGATTTCATATTTACTAAGCGCAAAGCTTATTTATTTATTTATTTATTTTTTTTATTTCTCCAGGAGTGACTGTTAATGCCTTCTGCCCAGGCCTAGTACATACGGAAATCTTTGACAAAACAGAAGGATTTCTCGTCGGTAAACTAGAGAGGTTAATTGCACCTTTTGCAGGAAGAGTAAGTTTTGACACTAAAACTCTATAGCAAAGCAAGTGGTATTACATACATTACACCAGGTTCATTATTTCCATTTGTTTATGATTACAAAATCTTAATATCTCTCCTAAGCCTGCTTATTCACGAGCTTAGTTTTCAGTAATGAATAGTTATTGTAAGATAAATACGTATCCTTCCAGACATCATGGCAAGGGGCCCAACCTATCCTTCAGCTGACTGCGTCGAATGATGTCGAAAATATATCTGGGGAGTATTTTGAAAACTGCAAGGTAAGCTCTACCTATGCAATAAGTGCAGCTGTTATTCATTAAAACTACATCTCTCAGGTACCTTAAAAAATAATAAAAAAAAATAAAAAAATATAAAAAAGTCGACATGAAAGTAAAGGAGCTCCAAAACGCCTTATGTGTACTTATGACTTACACTTTTTAGCAAAACACATAATTTAAGCTAAAAATATCTCACATTTCATTACTTATATTATACGAGTCAAGAAGAAATATTTTGAACAATGAATAATTTTATGGACTGTCTGTGATATAATACAAGTATTTCATCACGAATGAAAATGATAATGATAGAATGATTGTTGATACAAAATCAACCACATATTTTATGTAGGCAGTATCTCATTGAAAATAAAAGCAACAACATTAAAACAAGTAAATGAAAATGCTTTGTTTCGTCATAATTGTGTAATACCAGTCACTTCAATTCAGTCCTCACTCTATCGTTACAAATTTTGAAGAGTATGTTTTAAGATGTTCACTCTCCTCTTGCCTGGATAACAGAGCATTATTAAATATATCTGCAACTGCAAATGGGACCTTGGTAGAGTATAGTGGGTAAAATTCTCGACTCGAACATAACACACTCTAGATTAAGTCCACCGTGAGACGTTAGGAAGGACATCCAGCCATAATTCCCGAGCTCCAAGCAATTTGTGTCTACCTCCAAGATGGGGATTAATAAAGGAACACAAAACGTAAAAAAAAAAAAAATGCTAACTGAAAATCATCCATATGCATTACTACTGCTTCTGCCAGGGACACCGAAAGAGCTACTGAGCTTATTTCCGTACACTCACGATACATATTAGGCAGTTAATATTTACATTTTCTTTTCAACATTATCAAAGCATATTATCATACATTACTATTTTTCTAGGTTTCAAATAACACGAG